>JBBPLF010000568.1:0-21115 GCA_038089615.1 Aureoboletus auriporus
TGATGAGGAACCTCAAAGCATTGTCACACACAAGTACTTCGGGAGACCAGACATTGCATAGGAAAGTACTAGAGGAGAGAAGTACATCCAAGTGCATAGAACTGGCTGGGGAAATGCCAGTAAAGAGGGTAGACTACTTATACTAGGCTGGGATGCTGCATAAGGCAGTAGCCGCAGTATGTGCTGCATAAAGCAATGTGTAAGCTATGTGCTGCACGGGGCAATGCGTGATGGGTAGACCCTTGTCCTAGGTGTCTACATTCTTCCTCCAAATGAAAGGCGTTACATTCTTTCTCCAAATGCAAGATGGAAGGTTTGAGCAAAGAAGTGAAGGGGGATGATGAAAGAAAATGAATATTCCGGGCGCCAACCTGGATCATAACAGTCATCAGGTAGGGAATCGCAGTGGGGAATGTCGTCCGGGAAGCGATCAACGTATTCAGCTTTCATATTGCGATCGCGCTGTTGTAAGTCCTCAATGGAAGTAAGTGCCGCAATTTGATGTTGAATCGAGGTGATAAGGTCAGATGTCGGCATAACGCTAGCAGGACAAGGGAAATCTGACAGCAGAACAGGCGAGGGATGTCATTTTGCAAGGTTTATTGGATGTGAGACAGGAGGGGGAGTGTCCTGAGGCAAGAAAGATGATAACAATTCAAATTCAGAAGAATGCGAGATACAAGTGCGTGCAGTGTGATCGACGACAATGTGATTGTGCTGAAGGAAGTGAATGCCAAGAATGAGTGGGCTACATAGGCCAGGAGCAACGATAGTGCGAACAGTGTGACTTTGGAAACAAGAATCTAGAGATGACAAGGAAAGTTTGACATAATGAGACAAGGAAAGTCCTGCAAGTGCAGGGGAGGAAAAGGCAGATCCAACAGAGAGGCTGTTTGAGGGCACAGACATGCAAGCCGAGAGTTTGCACAAGGGATTCTTCAATCAAAACTAGGGATGAACCATTGTCAATAAAGGCATTGACCACAAGGGGTTCGTCAACCAAAGGCCCATTGGTCAAACATCGCCAAAAGAAAGAAGAGATAGAAATTGGGGGAACACACTCCGAGTCATCACCAGAGTTGGACCCATTACCAAGGGCAGCAGATGGCATGACGACAGCAATTGTATCATTGTTATGAACAGCAGAGACGGTGTCTGTCTTCATTGTCTTCTTTTCAGCCTTGAGCTGAGGGTCATTCAAGGTGATGACCTTGTATGTTGTTGGGTCGGGGAAACCATTGGTACAGTTCTGGGAGGTGTGAGTCTGAAAGGGAAGGCAGCACTTAAAACAACCAGAGTGATCACGAAGAATCTTGCACTCATCATCCGTCAGAGGTTGTTACGATTCACCCCTATTCATTTTTCCTCTTGTCATCTTGCTTACTTCTCCAAGCATTCTCATTGGATGACTTGTCATCTTGTTTACCTTTCTATGCGTTCCTATCAGACACATGTCTCGCTGTACAGCCCGCGTGACATCATTGTTTCTTCTTCTGTCTTACTTGCTGTGTATTACTAAATATTCTTAGGAATTCCTTCGCATTCTATTGCTTAGTAATTCCTCTTTTCCGTTCCCTATATAAACTCTATGATACCAACAATGTACCTCACGCTTGACCTACCTGGAATCGCATCACCTTGTACATCGTCCTTGATCCTTCAGATCCCTTGTCTCCCTCATAGTCTTTGTCCTACTTTGAGTGGATGCTCCCTCGAAACCCTTGAAACCACTGATGACTGGCTTGTCATTGGAAGAACCCCTTGAACCCTTGAACCATCTATGACGAATGTTCATCCTAAACAGAACCCTTGAACCGACCAGGTCTACGTTCACCTCTACCTGAGTTGAGCATAACAAAAGGTCAAGCGTGCTCTAAACAGGCTACCATCGTCATAAGCCTTTTATCATCATTTCCCACCACCATCCCTTGACAGACCCTCATTGGGGTCATCACTGAACTCCAGCTCAAGAACCTGCTTCTGAGCCCGAACTTGATCCCTCCCTCACTGACCTTGAGGAGGAACTCGACCTTGACACCACCCTTCTTACTGAAGAAGAATGAAGGGAAGACCTCGACTTAGCTCACACTTTGTCTGCCACCTTGAATATCCCACGAGTACCCACACCTCCATCGCCAACTCCCGTTGCCCCCCGTACCAACCTCTTTGCAATACCCCCATCTTTGTCACCAGTAACTCCAACTATATCCAACGCCACTCCCACCACAAAACCCACCGAACTCCATATCGGAACTCCTGAATCCTTCAGTGGAAACCCATCTAAAGCTATGATCTGGCTCGACACCGTCGTCTTTTATCTCATGGTCAATGACAAAGTATATGACTCTGAAGCCAAACGTGTTGCCTTCGCCCTATCCTATATGACGAAAGGAACTGCTGTTACTTGGACAGCCACCTATCGCCAGAAAGCATTGAATGCAACACTGCCGGACTTAGGAACCTTCACCGACTTTGGAGCTGCGTTTAAAACTGCGTTTGAAAGAAAGGACACCACTGAAAGAGCCACTGTCTGGCTTACCACCTACTGCATGCCTGAAAATGGCAACCTCTCAGAATACATTGCCAACTTCCAGAACAACGTTATTGTCTCTGGGATTACCGAAGACAGCATCTTACGATCATTCTTCGGGGCTGGACTTCCCATCTCTATGTCTGAAAAGATCACCGAATCTAGCAAAGATACCAAAACCATCGATGATTGGTATAAGCGAGCGCAAGAAATCCAAACCAGACGAGACATTGCCAAGGCTTTCGCCCAACAACACCATAGCAAAATCACCACCCAGACCTATACTCCCCCGTCTCCTAAGACTCAGACCAAAACCCGTGACCCTGACATCATGGATGTTGACGCCATTCGAGTCTCCAAACTCACTCCAGAAGAATGCAAACAATGTTGCGACAAAGGACTCTGCTTCCGCTGTAAAAAACCCGGACATATGGGCAGGGAATGCCCCAACTTCGCCAAAAGGGAACCCTCCGTCAAAACTACCACCAAAAACGACGAAATCCCTAACCTCATGGACATTGATGATGACAAAGAAACTGTTCGAAGGGTAGCTTTCACCCCTTCGGATTTTTAAAGAGGGGAACTCGATCGACACAAGTCTCCCCTACCCTTAGATGCAATGCTGTACACATACAATCTTTGACCAAATCTATGCAAATTCCTATCCAGATTGTCGTCCCATTGTATACCCTGCAAACCGTCGAAACCCATGCCTTAGTCGATAGCGGAGCTGACATCTCCTGCATTGACTGACAATTCGTGCAAAAACACGGATTACCCACCACCAAACTTGCAAAACCCATCTGCATACGAAATGCCGATTCCTCTTACAACAACAACGGAGAAATTCAGTACACCTGTGATCTTTTTCTTGTCATTGAAGGCATTACCCAACGAACTACCTTCCACGTCATGTCCTGTGGACGTGACAATATCATACTCAGACTCCCCTGGCTTAAGAAGTCTAACCCGACAGTCAACTGGACCAAGCGCACCCTTTCCCTTGACGAATCTCTCGATGAATCCAAAAATCTCTTCCAGTCTCAAATGAAAGATACCAAACGACATGATGCCTTTTATAAAAAGACGTCCTTCCCCCCACCGAAACACGTCCATGTTAACACCACCACTGAATACCATCTCTTCTCCTATCTAAACCAAGAAACCGAATCCCAGTACATCCGCCGCGCCCTCGACAACAGAGTTCTTCACTGCATCATTCAATGTGGATCCCATTTCATCCCCAAAGGATCGCCAGTCATCGCCAAGCTAACCACTGCCACTGAACTTGCCATGACCACTGAAAAGAACAAGCCAAAAGCTGTTCTTCCTCCCGAATACCAGAACTTTGCTTCTGTCTTTTCCAAGGAAGCCACTGACCACGTACCCTCCTCTCGTCCTTACGATCACGAGATCAATACCAAAGAAACCATCATCCCAAAAATTGGGAAAGTCTACCCCCTCTCTCCCGAGGAACGAAAAGCAACTGAAGCTTTCCTCAATGAACATCTCACGTCTGGGAAAATCTGCCCATCCAACTCGCCCCAAGCTTCCCCTTTCTTTTTTGTTAAAAAGAAAGATGGAGGTCTCCATCCCTGCCAAGATTACCGATACCTCAACGAACATACAGTTCACGACACATACCCCCTTCCACTCATCTCCGACCTTGTCAACAAACTCCAAGGTGCCAAGGTCTTTACCAAGTTTGATGTTCGATGGGGTTACAACAATGTTCGTATCAAAGATGGACATCAATGGAAGGCTGCCTTCGTAACTCATAAAGGACTTTTTGAACCCACCGTCATGCTCTTCAGCCTCAACAATTCTTCCACCACTTTCCAATGCTTCATGAATGACTCCTTTGGAGATATGATCTCTGAAGGATGGCTCGTCATCTACATGGATGATCTTCTTATCTTCTCTTCTGACGATGACATGCACACTGAACGTACCAAATGAGTTCTTCAATGAATGAAGGAACTTGACCTCCACTTGAAACTAGAAAAATGCACCTTTGCCACTGCCGAAGTTGAATATCTTGGCATGATCATTAAACCCAGACAACTCGCTATGGACCCCGTCAAACTCGATGGCATCGCCAAATGGCCCACACCTACTAAGGTCAAGGAAGTTCACTCCTTTCTAGGCTTCGCCAATTTCTACCATCAATTCATCCCCGACTACTCCTCCGTCACACGCCCTCTCATTGATCTCACAAAGAAGGATCTCACTTAGAATTGGACCCCCTCTTGCCAACAAAGTTTCGACAAACTCAAAGACCTCTTCTTGTTGAAACCTGTTCTCCATCTTCCTGATTTCTCTGCCCCGTTTGCCATCGCCACCGATGCCTCCAAGTTCGCTTCTGGGGCTATTCTCCTTCAGACTGATTCCAACAGCGATTGGCACCCCTACTCCTACCTGTCACAATCGTTTTCCCCAGCCGAATGCAACTATGACATTTATGACCGAGAACTCCTCACCATCATTCGTGCCTTAAAGTCCTGGCGACACTACCTCCATGGATCCCCTTTCCCAGTCCAGGTCTTCACTGACCACAAAAACCTGACATACTTCCGTCAACCTCAGGCCTTTAACTGTCGCCAAGCCCGTTGGCCCCTTGATCTTGCCGACTTTGACCTCAAAATGATCCACATTCCAGGAAAACTCCTCGCTGGCCCTGATGCCCTCTCTTGTCACCCTGATCTCCTCCCTGACTCGTTCACTGAGAATGATGACACAACCCTCCTTCCCCCTTCCCTCTTCATCAACCTCATTGACACCTCCCTTTCCGATCGTATCAAATTTGCTTCTACCTCCGACCCCCTCATTCTCCAAGCCCTCCAGTCTCTGGAGGGTGATATTCCTCCTGCCTTTCACTCTCACCTCTCTGATTGGCAATCCCACAATGGCATCCTTACCTACAGGGGTTGTGTCTATGTTCCCCCTGGCGACTCCCTTCGTCGCTCCGTCCTCCTCCGTTGCCACGAATCCGCCGGCCATCCTGGTTTCCTCAAAACCCGCCAACTTGTCTCCGCTGAATTCTGGTGGCCCAGTCTTGCCTCCTTTGTTCGCACCTACATTGAAGGGTGCGCCACCTGTCAACAGAACAAGACGAACATGTACCCCACTTCTCCTCCTCTACTCCCCATTCCGTCCTCTGCCTCCCGTCCCTTCCAGCAAATCTCCTGTGATCTGATTGTTGATCTCCCTCCCTCTGCTGGTTTCAACTGCCTCTTGGTCGTGGTTGACCATGGGCTTACTAAGGGGGTGATTCTTTGCCCCACCAAGACAACCATCACTGCTGAAGGCATCGCGGCCCTCTTTTTCCACAAAGTCTACAAATGGTTCGGTCTATACGACAAAATCATCTCTGATCACGGTCCCCAATTCACTTCATCCTTCGCAAAAGAACTCGGAAAACTCCTCAGTTACAACCTGTCCTTGTCCACCACCTACCATCCGCAATCCGACAGAGAAACCGAACATGTAAACCAAGAAATTGAAACATACCTCCGCATCTTCTGTGGAAATAATCCCACCTCATGGTCCGACTCCATCTCCCATGCCGAATTTGCCCACAATCACTGTCCTCACTCCGTCACCAACCAATCCCCATTCTACCTCATGATGGGATATGAACCCTGTGCCCTACCCACCGTCCTTCCAGAAACCACCCTTCCCGCTGTTGAAGAACGACTGAAAACTCTCACTGCCACTCGTAATGAAGCTCTTGCCGCCCATGAGCTAGCATGACAAGTCATGGCCTCTCGCACCAGGAAAATGTTCTCTCCCTTCCAAAAAGGGGATAAAGTTTGGCTAGAAGCACAAAACCTCAAACAATCTATCACCAACCTGAAGTTTGTGCCGAAGCGAGAAGGACCTTTTACCATTGTCAAGGTTCTATCCCTGATCACTTACCAACTCCACCTACCCCAAACATGGAAAATCCACCCCATATTCCACACTTCCCTCTTATCACCCTATCGCGAAAACAACGTACACGGCCCAAACTTCCCTGCACCACCACTTGACCTTATCGCTGGAGAAGAAGAATACGAAATTGAGAAGATTCTATGCCACAGAGGAACTCCGTCCCGTCAGTCCTTCCTGATCTGATGGAAAGGATACACAGCCAAAAATGACTCATGGGTTCCTGAGCACGACTTGAAACATGCAAAGTCCGCTCTCCTTGATTATAAAAACCGTCACCCTTCCGCCTTTCAGAAAAATACTTCGTAAACAAAAATTCGAATTCCAACCCAGACTCCCCTTCTACAAATTCTTCTTTCTCTTTCGCAACGATCTTCCACCATCTCACCCCCTTGAACACCAATACTTTTGCATCAAGAAATATGACAACTGCCCTTGGCATTACGAATCATGATCCATCATGCCTCTTATCTACTCCCCTCGCTCTCCTACCCCAGTTCCCTCCATTTCTGTTTCTTCTATTACTATACCTTTGTCTGACAGACTTTCTTCTCGTCCTTCATCACCTGCACCCCTTGAATCCTGGAGCACCGACTCCTGGGGCCCCACCACCACTGACACTCTTGCCGTCCCAACAACTGAACCAGTTCAATCCGTTGACCTCCCTCTCTCTGCTTTCCGTACCCAAGACGTCCCCACCACCGCAGCCCTTGACTTATTGGCCAGACAAATCGCCAATCCCCGAATGACTGTTTACTTCGGAAGTCACTTCGATATGGAATCCCCGTTATGGAATCTTCATTGCGCCTTCCTACAAAACCAACGTCTTGCCAACCTTCTCTCTCTCACATCATCCAATAAGAGTATCGCCTCTCGCATCGGCATCCTTCAACAGATCCAAACCCAAACTGAAGGAAATCTCCTCTCCACTCTTTACCAACTACAAATGCCACTCGCAGTCTCTGAGATCGATTGTTACCATCGCCAGTTGGGAGAAGTACAGGCCCACCAAGAACAATGGACCGGGACTCCCACTTCTACCCTCCCTCCTTCTCCTCCCGTTCCATCTACACCTTCTGCGTCATTTGCCGATTTTACCGTCAAAGAGCAACAAGCTGAACGCCTCGCTATTGCTGTCACCCAATGCCTTCTTCCCCCAAACTTCTCCATATTCGCCACATGGTGAGAAGTAGACGGATGATGACCTTCTTCAAACCCCACTGACCGCTGCTTCCATTGTCAACGCGACAGCCATTTCATGGCCAACTGTCCCGATTATCACTGCCACCATTGCCGCATTATCAGACCAGGTCACATTGCTTCTCAATGCCCCTGGCATTATCGCTCCCCACCGACTTCCCTCTCCTCCGCCACCAGTACTTCCTCTTCCAATCCTCTCCCTATCCCTCCCCCACACTTCTACGTCCCTCGTATGATTTCTGAAAATTCCTCTGCCCCTTGTCACCACTGTTGTACTTGGAGGTGTACCCGACAATATTCTGACTGCCCCCTTGTCCAATCTCGTCAGCATTCCGAATCCCCTTCCTTCGATGACTCCTTCACTGACAAAGATCACGGCGACGACGTATGGGATGACACTGCTGTCGCCAACATTACCGGTTCACCGGGTGCAGACTATGACTTTTAATTCTTTTCTTCTTTATTCTCTTCACAGCTTCGAATGTACTTCGGGGGTAATGTTATGATTCACCCCTATTCATTTTTCCTCTTGTCATCTTGCTTACTTCTCCAAGCATTCTCATCGGATGACTTGTCATCTTGTTTACCTTTCTATGCGTTCCTATCGGACACGTGTCTCACTGTACAGCCCACGTGACATCATTGTTTCTTCTTCTGTCTTACTTGCTGTGTATTACTAAACATTCTTAGGAATTCCTTCGCATTCTATTGCTTAGTAATTCCTCTTTTCCGTTCCCTATATAAACTCTACAATACCAACGATGTACCTCATGCTTGACCTACCTGGAATCGCATCACCTTGTACATTGTCCTTGATCCTTCAGATCCCTTGTCTCCCTCGTAGTCTTCATCCTACTCTGAGTGGATGCTCCCTCAAAACTCTTGAAACCACCGACGACTGTCTTGTCATTGGAAAAACCCCTTGAACCCTTGAACCATCTACAATGAACGTTCGTCCTAGACAGAACCATTGAACCGACCAGGTCTACATTCACCTCTACACGAGTTGAGCGTAACAGAGGTGGCAAGCATGCTTGGGTAGTGGTCGAGCTGGTCAGACTGGTATTCGAGGAGGAGGATGTACTGCCCGGGGTGCGGTTATGTCGATCAGAGCCCATGTAGGTGGGGCCAGTCATGTAGTTAGTAAAACGCAACCCTGTTGAGGCATGACGGAGCAAAGCTTCGATTGTATCATGCATGGCACAGGTATTGTGAAGGCGTTTTTTGTCAAGCTTCTTAACCGATTTGATCCATTTGCGCAGGATGGTTTCATTCTTGGCTGTCGACGTCCTGTATTCGAGAGCTAGGTCTTTCTGCATGTTAGCTTCAAAATGATGACGAAGGTTAACATCATTCATGTGCACCGGGTCGTTGATCAAGAGCGAGTTTTAAGTCTGGACTTCGACAACCCATTCGTGGAATGGACGGGAGCCTTGTTGGGACATGAGCATTTTGAGGCGAAGGTCGGTGGCCCAGTCGGTTGGTAGCCAGTAGGTGCGTACTTCTTCCATAAAGGCTGTGAAACTTAAGGCATTGAAGCAAACTGAGTTGACCGAATACCATTCTTGAATCCGAGGGTCGGCAAGCCCCCAAACAATGCATGCAACTTGTTCATTGGCTGCGATCAACTTATGGAGAAAGTATTGTAAGCACCCCATCTCCCACTTGCATAGCACCTCCGGTGAGATGTCGCCAGCCGAAAGGATGGGGGGTTTAGTGGGAATGCTCTGTTGAAATTTGCCGACCACCATGTTGGTGCGCAATGTGTTGATAAAGGATGGGTGGGTTTCTGACGAGTCGGAAGAGTCTGAGGAGACATTTGGTGCTATATCGGAATCCATGTTGGATACATCAATTAAATCAGGTAGAGAATCACCTGAAATCACAGATGATGGTGGTGATGAACGGGGCAGTGAGGTGGTGATGAGCAAAGTGTGTTTCCGATTCAGAGTCGTTAGATTGGTCAGCAGAAATGTGTATGGAGAGGGTGGTGGCGGCGGCAAGCCGCACTCAGTATCTGGTGTTGGGCAAGATGGTGGCAACGTTGCAGGTTATAGGTGTCAGAGACATTTGGAGTTCAGAGACGTTCAGGGTACACTCGCATCCTCTTCAAAAAAAAGTGTGAGCCTATCGTGAGGGTGGGAACACTAAGTGGCACGGTCGGACAGATCAGAAGAGGATGAGTGTATATTTTGAAGAGCAAGAAAGAATGGGAGAAAAAGAGATACCATACATGTCTGGTTTCTAGGGTATATACAGTGGCTCAAAAAACTGTCCCAATGTTTGGATATTTTTCACTAAATGCAATGGTCCTCAATAACCCCTACTCCTTGCCCTAAACCATCAGTGGACAAAATGAAGTACCTACTCCTAGCTCTCTATTGAGCTAAGATTCAAAGAATTCCAATGAAGTATGATGGAATGGCAGCCATTCCAATGTGACAACTCATTGGGACAGTTTTTTGACTTTATACAAGATAGGGTATTTAATACTTGGTATGACCTCCCTTGGCCTTGATAACTGCCTGAATCCTTCTAGGCATGCTTTCTATCCATTTCTAACACTCTTCCACAGAAATCTTCCCCCACTCCACCATCACTCTATCCCATAATTGATGAACCCCTATAGGACCCCTATTATACCTTGAGAGACATCTTTTGAAGTGATTCCAAGTATGTTCAATGGGGTTGAGGTCTGGGGACTGAGCAGGCCAGTCCAGAAGCTTGATATCTTACTCTTCAAACCAGATCTGGGCCCTTCTAGAGGTATGCTTGAGGTCATTATCCTGCTGGAAGATAGCATTCTCTTCAGAAATCCCAGATTCCTCCATGCTCTGCAATAGCCCTGCCTCCAAAATAGCCACATACTGTTCAGTATCCATCTTCCCTTCAACCTCACTCAAAATTCCCACTCCATTCTACCCTATGCAGCCCCAAACCATCAGTGATCCTCCTCCAAACTTGACTGTACCTTTGACCTCTCTAGAAGTTAGCCCCTCACCCTTTCTTTTTCACACATATTCCTGTCCATCTGACCCAATCCTATTGATCTTGGTCCCATCTGACCAGATGACCCTCTTTCAGTCCTCCACAGTCCAATGCTGGTATTTGAAAGCAAAGGCCAACCTCCTCTTTCTATGGATAGCAGTGAGAAGAGGTTTTTTCTTCTTCACCACAGTCTTTAGAGAGGCCTCTTTGAGGGTATTCCTGACTGTTTGTGAGCAGACAGGGGTGCTGATGATAGAATTAATGAAATGAGTGACCTCAACTGCATTATTGGCCTCGTTAATAATAATTTGTTGGACAAGAGCATATTTGTTGGTAGGAGAAAGTTTGGAAAGACATTCACCATGATGGTTTTCTTTCTCTGGCTGGATTTCCTGAAGGACCCTAGCCACAGTAGACTTCCCTATGCCAGTTTGGGATGCAATTTTTCAATAAGAAAGATCAAGGGAAGCAAGAAAGATGATATTATCCCTTTGAGCAGCAGAGAGGCATTTCATGATGGTAATGAGGGAATTTATTCAGAATGGCAGGGTTTATATATGCTGTATCATGAATACTTACATAATGGTGACATGATACAATAATTACCTAAAGTATGTAATCATATTACAGCATTCCAGGGTCTAATATACATAATGTAAACTCAAAGTCAAAAAACTGTCCCAATGAGTTGTCACATTGGAATGGCTGCCATTTCATCATCCTTCATTGGAATTCTTTGAATCATAGATCAATAGAGAGCCAGGAGTAGGTACTTCATTTCATCCACTGATGGTTTTGGGCAAGGATTGAGGGTTATTGAGGACCATCACATTTAGTGAAAAACATGCAAACACTGGGACAGTTTTTTGAGCCACTGTATACTGACTATGTGCTGTGCAGACCGGTGCATGCAGTTAGGAGCTGTGTCTGCTGCATACTGCGTAAGGCTGGGTCCATAGCATCATAACTATGTGATAATGAATAAGGGAACACAAGGCATTGCATAAGGAGAGCAATGCTGAGGAGAAGGTAGTCCGTTATGTAAAGAATTGTGATTCCAAAGGGTTCCGAAGAGTTCCCTGTGGTTCCAGTTGAAGACGAAAGGGTTAGACAAAGAAACAAAGTGTAAACGTGGTTCCAAAGAGTTCCAAAGAGTTCCCTGTGGTTCTGATCAAAGGTGAAGAGGTGTAGATGTGGTTCCGATGGATTCTGGTTCAGAACCAGAAGAATTAACTGAGAGAAGAAGATAAGTGTCTCATAAAGATACAAGGAGAGATAATGAGTCCATAGACATAGGGAAAAGACAGGTTGTAAGGGAAAACTGTAACAGAAACTGTCCAGGAGATAAGCGCAATGGATGCTATTCCTCCAAGGCTTCGACCTCTCCTTCTCCCCAGTACCTGGGACACAAATGGGACCCACAGATGCATTGTCTCGACAAGACAATGTGGACACTTCCCAAGACAACCAAGAAGTTACCCTCCTACCTGAGGATATCTTCATTTGTGCCCTCGACTTTGCCCTAGTCGAGAAAATCGCTGAATCCACCCTATCTGATCCTCTGGTCATTACTGCTCTTAAGGCCCTGGATGAAGGGGCCTCCCTGATCACCAAATCCAAGCTTCAAGACTGGGAATATAATGAAGTAATGCTATTACAAACATTGTCTGTATGTCCCAGAACCAGCACGACAAGGACTTGTCCGCCTCACCCATGAAAGTGACCATGAAGGGCATGGGAGGATCTTCCATACTACCAACCTCATGCAATGAAACTACTGGTGGCCTGGAATGACCACCTTTATCCACGGATTCGTCCAAGGATGCACAACCTGTCAGGCCAACAAAGTGAACACACCCCACTGTCTCTCCATTAACACCACTGCCATCTACCTGCACCTGCCCCTTCCAGCAGGTGTCTGTTGACCTCATCACCAACTTGCCCCCATCCGACATATATGACTCTATCATGGTCATGGTTGACCATGGCCTTACAAAGGGGGTAATTCTCACACCCTGCCACAAAACTATCAATGCAGCAGGGGTAGCCCAGCTCTTCTTCACCCAGGTGTTTCAACACTACGGGCTACATGATCATTGCATTTCTGATAGGGGACCACAATTCACATCTGCCTTCACTCAAGAACTCTCCCAGCTCTTAAAATACAACCTAAAGCTCTCCTCTGCATACCACCCCCAAACTGATGAAGAGACAGAGTGAGTAAATCAGGAACTCGAGACCTACCTGAGGATATTCTGTGGCAAACATCCTGAACAATGGGCAGAATTCTCTCACAATTTGGCTGTACACTTGTCCACCCTGAAATCCCCTTTCTCCCTGATCTTGGGATATGAATCCCGCTCTTATCCTCCAATTGAAAAGATGTTCCTCCCCACTCTGGAAACATGCCTGTCCAAACTAGAGGAAGCCCGATGGGAGGCCCTTGCCACACATGAAAGGACCCAACAGATCATGAAGGAATGAAATTCATCAAAGTTCCACCCCTCGGAAATTGGAGACAAAGTATGGCTGGAAGGAAGGAACCTCTGACTACAGTACCTGTCAAAAAAGCTATCCCCCAAACAAGAAGGACTGTTTGAAATTACACAGGTCATCTCCCCTGTATTGTATCACCTTAAACTGCCACCAACCTGGAAGATACACAATATCTTCCATGCCTCCTTCCTATCCCCTTATCGAGAGACTGCAGAACACAGCCCCAACTTCTCAGATCCACCACCTGAGCTGATCGGTGGAGAAGAATACGAAATAGACTCCATCCTCTCACACTGCAGAACCAGAGGGAGAAGGCAGTACCTCATATCCTGGAAAGGATACTTCGCAGCAGAGAATACTTGAGAACCTGAGAGAAACCTCAAACATGCACAAACCCTCCTGAACAAATATAAAGCCTCCCAACCCAAGGACTTCCCCCCAGCAAATGCTCTGGAAGAGGAGCTTTGAATTCTGTTATGCTTGACTCAGGTAGAGGTGAACATAGACCTGGTCAGTTCAAGGGTTCTGTCTAGGACAAACATTCATCTTAGATGGTTCAAGGTTCAAGGGGTACTTCCGATGACTACACAGTCGTCGGTGGTTTCAAGGGTTTCAAGGGAGCATCCACTCAGAGTAGGACGAGGACTTCAAGAAGACAAGGGATCCGAGGGATCAAAGACGATGTACAAGAGTGATGCTATTCCAGGTAGGTCAAGCATAAGGTACATCGTTGGTATCATAGGGTTTATATAGGGAAAGGAAGAGAGGAATTACTAAGCAATAGAATGCGAAGGAATTCCTAAGAACATTTAGTAATACACAGCAGGTAGGACGGAAGAAGAAATGATGATGTCAAGCGGGCTGTACAGCAAGACACGTGTCCGATAGGAACGCAAAGAAAGGTAAGCAAGATGACAAGACGTCTGATGGGAACATCTTGGAGAAGTAAGCAAGATGACAAAAGGAAAAATGAATAGGGGTGAATCGTAACAAATTCCAACCAGGACTCCCCTTCTACAAGTTCTTCTTCCCCCCATTAACGACCTCCCACCATCTCACCCTCTTGAACATCAGTACTTTTGCAATAGAAAATACAACAACTGCCCCTGGCACTACTAGCCATGACCCAGCAAACCTCCTCCCCATGCACCCCCCACTACTGCATAATGGCCAGGGGAACTTACGAGTCCCTTATGATGCAGAATAACTGCCTCCAACTACCATATCCCTATGTCGTTTACTCTAACCATCTCCCAACTCGTCTGTGAAGAATCCTCTTCACCTCAGTCCTAACCACCCCTGCTCTCTCCTTGCATATGAAGCTTGACCTACACTATAATTACAACAAGAAAACCAAGGATCTGTGCACCCTCTTCCAAACCTATCAAGTCATTTGCCTTGCTGCCTACCAACTTGTTCCCAATGACTCCCCAGAACAATTTGTATCCACCATGCAGACTGGAGTTGATAAAGGCCACTCCCTTATCCTAGACCTCCTCTACAAAGAAGGATTCAGACATTTAGTGGATCACATTGATAAGAACCTGCTCTGACCCATCATGGAGCCATTCTTTGACATCATGAGCATCCACAAATATAGGACCTATGTAGGGGATGCTCCATGTGCCATACCATTCGACCCCCACCTCGATACTCCTGTGTCAGTGGAAAGGACTCCTTCTCCTGTCCTTCAAATTCCCCCTCCACACTCTCCAGAACAAACCTATTTTCCTGCTCCACTCTCCATTCCAAAGTCCCCAAAGATCAACACCCATGCCCCAATTTCCTCCAGCTTTTCAGAAGACTTTCCTGTCATAACCCACTCCCCTACTCCTACCCCTGAGGACATGCAATGAGGAGCTCTTATTTGCCATGAGAGCCTGTTACCTCTGAGACTCCCCCAAGGAACCCTAGACACCCTTGGAGACACCCTTCATCCTATACTCCATTCCTTTCATGGAACCAGATCTACATCCCTGGATGGAGCAGGCACCCCCCAAGATCCCATCAATGTTGACACTTCCAACATCCCTACTTGCCCCTCAAAGAAACCCCTCCACTGCTACCAGTGCAGAAAGGCAGATCATGTCTGAATCTACTGTGGGAAGTACCTCTGTCCCTGGTGTCACAAACACCCCCCAAGACACATCCAGTCCAAATACCATCAGTAACAATGTGGAGAGTATAACGAATATGGACACATTTGTGCCCATTGCCCAGTTTACAACAGGCTCAACCATGATGTTACAGTTTTCCCCTATAACCCATCTTTTCCCTACATCTATGGACTCATCATCTCTCCTTGTGTCTTTGTCAGACACTCATCATCTTTTCTCTTCTAATTTTCTCTCTTCTTTTCCAGAATCCTTCAGAACCACATCCATTATGTTTGTCTTCGACCAGAACCACAGGGAACCTTTCAGAACCCCTCAGAACCACATTTACACTTTATTTCTTTGTTTAACACCTTCATCTTTGAATGGAATCACAGGGGATTCCCAGAATCCTTTGGAACCACATTTATATATACTTGTTGAAAGGAGGAAGGGTGAAACCCTAGGACTGGAACATACCTAACGGTTTGAGTGGAACTTAGTGTCGAATGTTGTGGTTACTGATCAAGATGTTATTCAAACTCAGCTACTGAGTTCATATTATATACTACTGTAACTGTGAGTCATGCTACTGTAGTGTGCACTGTGAGTCACTTGAACTATTGCTACTACTTTATCAACACTTCCCCTTACTTAGTGTACCAGAGGTGGACGTAAATATAAAAGGGCCATAAGGGCGCTACAAGAGAAGGAAAAGAAGTGGCTAAGGAAAATGAGTCATCCACATGGCCTTTGTAAGGTGGTGAGAATAGTGAAACCCAGCTCAGTCTGTCAAATTCATATAGAATTCTAGACCTAGTTGGCTGCGATATTCATAAAATTTGTTTTTGCCGAGGTTCTTGATGAACATATTGGTGGGGTTTTCGGTCCCAAGGACAAATAACAGTTCGACCTGTTTCCACATCATCACTGCATTGTGTACAAAGTGATAATGGATGGGGATGTGTTTGGATCGCTTCTCTGTGATGGGATTTTGTGCAAGGAAGAGTGATCCTTGATTGTCATTGCATATGGGGATGGGATTAAGATGGTATCCCAGTTCTCCCATCATCTGGTGGATCCAAACGGCCTGGTGGGTGCAGTCGCTTAAGGCCATATACTCTGCTTCTGTTAAAGAGAGTGCTGTGGTTTTTTGTAGGTGTGAGTTCCACAAGAAAACACCATTGGCTAACTTCAGATAGAAGCCAGTTTGGGAGTGATAAGTGATCTTGTCCTGTCCCCAATCTGTTAGATTCATTGATTTGCCATCGTGAGATCATGCAAGTGAATCGTGGAACAAATAATGCTGAGGATATAACCGCTCTCTCTAGTGCTTCTTGAGAATTGAGAGCACTTGATATGTGGCTCCAGACATGGGTGTGACGAGGAACCTCAAAGCATTGTCACACACAAGTACTTCGGGAGACCAGACATTGCATAGGAAAGTACTAGAGGAGAGAAGTACATCCAAGTGCATAGAACTGGCTGGGGAAATGCCAGTGGAGAGAGTAGACTATTTATACTAGGCTGAGATGCTGCGTAAGGCAGTAGCCGCAGTATGTGCTGTGTAAAGCAATGTGTGAGCTATGTGTGCTGTGCAAGGTGATGCGTGCTGCGCGGTGATCATGCTGCGCAGGCTTCATAGGGCAGTGGGAGCTGCGCGTGCTGCGTAAGGCAATGCAGGGTAATCTAGATAGGATCGGGAGATGCGAGTCATCATCGGGAGATGTGATGACGAGAAGGGAAGTGTCCGTAAAGTGAGGAAAGGTTGAGTGTGACTCAACAAGTGTTCATAAGGCGTTCGTAAGATAGGTGAGGTGTGTAAGTGAATGTGATGGGTAGACCCTCGTCCTAGGCATCTACATTCTTCCTCCGAATGCAAGGCGGAAGGTTTGAGCAGAGAGGTGAAGGGGAGTGGTGAAAGAAAATGAATATCCCGGGCGCCAACCTGGATCATAACACAATCTGCATCTGTATAGGTGATAATGCCTTTGTCACTGTCACCGTCATAGACGAGTGAATAGTCCTGAGTGCCAATCAGATAGTGACATATGTATAGAGCTTTTTCTAAGTGCTCTTGAGATGGGTTGGCGGACATGCATGCAAGTTGTGTTACTGCATATGCAACATCTGGGTGGGTGCCGATCATGAGGTACAATAATGAGCCTATGACTGTCTGAAAGCACATCCGCAATTCAGGATTGACAGTGGTGTTGAGAATCTTGGTTTTTCTTATTTATATTTCATATTACATAACCAAGATTCTAGGCCAGTCACATGACAAGTCACCTGATTGCATGACACATTTACTTGTGTACATAATCAGAGACTAGACCTGCTGACATATTTGCTTATGTACAGGGTCTAGACCACTTAGTCATCACACATGACTTCGGGGCCTTTCCACTATTCATTATTGCATCATATTGCTTCAGATGACATAATAGATCAGAGCGACTTATGCCATTGGATGTCTTTATAGACTCCAATAAGTCTTTTATGCTATTGGTTGATATTCTTATATCACATAGCTACTTTCGGGGGTACAGCCACTGCTGTAGATGTATATAAGGACGGCCCTTCTGGCCATCCTTTCCCCTTTTCTATAGAGTCTTATACAGTGATTTCTCACTGGAGCCACTTCACCTCTGAGTTGTTCCACATCTACCCGACTACACTACCTTTGACTCTCTAGTCAGAGGCTTGTTATACTCTCAATTACTACCTCAGGATTTCCACCTGAAGTGTGAGTATTCCCACACTTCGTAATCCCTTAACCTGCCACATTTGGGTTAATTCCCGAAAGGTTATGAGCCCCGCTCGACGCAGCTAGGCCATTACTGTCGAAAGATATCCTGTGTCCTAGCCAGGGCCTCTGAACACTCATTCTTATAGTGTTAATCATGCCTCCCGTCATGCGCAGAAACTCCTGGGTAGTTCCGTTGATCCTACTTGTGTTCTCGCTTCTATGCTTGGCATATGTCGCGGCTACTTCTGGCGAACCATTGTTCATTCTTACCGAACTTGCCATCTTTACTGTGGACGGTGGTTACCTTGTTGTTCAATGACAAGAGGAGATTATCCATATCTCTTTCTGCATGAGGCATGCGAACTTCGCTCACACCTTCTCTTGTTCAGTCTCCCAATGGACAATTGAAGAGGTTCGTATTCCTCAACCACCTACAATTCCCATACCCCCATCCAATCCTACTCGAACAGACCCTACTCCCGGACCCTCTTGATGATCCATTGGTACTCAGCCTTGTCCTCTTGATGAATTCTCTGCTACCATTGTCGATCCCAAAGTTCCCTTCGAGATCCACTGTCCTGTTTGTCAAGGTGCTATTGAGTGTGCTGAAGTACACTATCACATAGAAAGGAATGTGATTGTTAGAGACTGGTCTGATGCTCCGGAACAAACTCCAGAATGATGCGGTTGGATGGGACTTGGCTTCAGCTTATGTGCTGCGCCCTTACTAAATCCATGTGTCCCAAATTTGCGGAGGTTGGAGTTGTACGAAGAACCGTGAAGGATCTAAGTACCAGAAGGTGATCCAAAGAGAAAGGATCAGGAGAGACTCGGAGTTGAGTCAGAGGATTGATGAGGACTTGATTGAGAGGTAACTCAATTCGATATTCGACTAAAGTACAAAGAGGACAAACTACGGGTTTATATATGGAGGACGGAGATGGATTAGTATCGGAGTTTACTAAGAGATTGGTAAGTGGAACGGAGACAGGAGAAACATAGCTGGAGCAGTGCTACTAAGCGAGCACTGGTATACAGAGGTATTACAAATCAGAATGGAGAACAGCATAAGAATGGAACTATACTAAAGAGAGAATGTCCGGAGGAACAGAAGTACGGAGTGCAAGAATGTGCTGGAATTGTCGAGAAGAGATCGGAGGAACGACCGGAGGACCAGACTTGGACTTGGGGAATATTTGGGATATGACAGTATCCCCCTTTTAGGCCTGAACCCCTGAAGGCCTTCTAGGCAAAGAACAATACGGAGTTCGAAACAGAGTTATGTAAGCGGAGGCCTATAAAGTCCAAGTCGGAGGATGGTCAACTCCTTAACTTCCAACCATCACCATCAACATGTCCAACACCATTGAGAACGACATCAAGTCCTGGTCCGACACCCAGCTCGCCGAGGACAACAACAACAACAACGCCGTCTGCAAGGCGAAGTTCGACGAGCATCAGAGGAGACGCACGGAGAAGAAGGCGGCGGAGGAGGCGCAGAGGAAGGCAGAGGAGGAGGAGGCAAAGCGCAAGGCAGAGGAGGCGGCAAAGGAACGGCACCACAAGGAGGCCGAGGAGGTGGCCAAGAAACGGGTGAGTCATAACAACTCTCAGTATTCCTCATTACTGACAAACATAGGCAGAGCAGGTCCGAGCGCAACAGAGCGCGGAGGCTGGACCCTCGGACAAGGGGAAGAAGTGGGTCTAGGATGACATGGGGGACACGGCGTGCCCTCGGTGTGTGGATCAGGGGTACGAGTGCACTCCGGGGACTGGCAAGTCCAAGGCATGCGTGCCGTGCCAGATCGCGAAGGTGAAGTGCGGAGGAAACAGAGCAGAGGTGGACGTTGAGAAGCTGAAGAAAAGGAAAAGAAGGCAAAGGTGGCAATGGAGGAGTCAGATGCGGGGACGAGCGGGTCAAAGGCGGAGGAGGGAGGAACGGAGGTGCTGATGGGTGTCCTTCAGGTGCTTGTCAAGTGCTTTGATGTTCACAATGCGTTCTTTGAGTGCATGCTGCTCTTCAAGGAGGAGGAGCTCCAAATCCGGGAGGAGGAGATGTACGGGGTGGGGTACGAGTCCAAGTCAGAGTACTCAGAGGAGGAGACGGACATGACGGAGGAGGTGGAGGAGTTGGAGAAGGAAAGGGCAGAGCACGAAGGAGAGGACGAGATTGAGGACGTTGTATAGTGTAATAAATGTACATATTTTGTTGAACAATCAAAACTGTTCACGAAAGTCAGGAGTTGTGAGGTCCGGGTTTCTCCGGATAATGAAGGTGAAAATCTTGTACAAGCTCGGAGGCATGTCTGAGTTCCGTAGTGAGTAACCAAGATGTTTCTTTGTCAGTGCCTTCATAACCAGACCATCGGACTAGGTAAAGGAGTTTGCAGGACTTGCATCAACGGTCTAACTTGGAGTTGAGTATTTCGGAGATCTCGTACTCCGGTTCACCGTCTACTTCAACTGCCGGAGGTGGGGGTTGTACTCTGTTAGGAATACTATTTGGAATGGAGGGTTCTAGTTGGGATACATGGAAGACGGGGTGTACGGATTTCATAGAATTGGGGAGACGGAGTGTAAAGGAATGATTTCCGGCTTGAGCGATGATGTCATACGGACCCAAGTTCTTTTCTGATAGCTTCTTGGAAGGTCGCATAGAGCGGAAATATTTTACTTTGATGAATACCTGATCACCGACTTTGAAGTCTGGTGCCGGAGTCTGCTTAGCATCTGCAGGGCCTTGGTATCGCTCTTGCGCATGAGCCATTTCTTCACGGAGGAATTGGTGGAGGGAATCCGTTACGATTTGAATCAGTACCCGGACAATTCATTTTTCTTCTTCCTCACGCGATCCTTTCACCTTTCATTCGGAGGAGGAATGTTAAATGCCACCCGGAGGAAGACTCTCCCTCTCACTTGTTGAGTCACGCTACACTCACTTGTTGAGTCACGCTACCCCTGGTTCCAAACCGGAACCACACTGGAACCACACTGGAACCTGTTAGATTCGTTGATTTGCCATCATGAGATCGTGCAAACGAATCATAGGAACAAATAACGCTGAGGATATAGCCGCTCTCTCTAGCGCTTTCGTATGAACTGAGAGCACTTGATACATGGCTCCAGACG
>JBBPLF010000569.1:0-21061 GCA_038089615.1 Aureoboletus auriporus
ATGATGAAAACACGCAAGAATACATGCGCTGCTGAAGTCTGGAGAGTGGCGCCAACGCTGCAGTCGGCTTAATCACGTCTGAAATTCTTTGAATCAGATCAAATACAGGGTGAAGATAAAAACTAGTAGTACCTGTCCGGACTTTCCCAGTGCTGCTGCTTCTTTCCTGGAAAAATATTTAAAAAATAATTTTGTTCAGTCTGGCCTCCTAACCTCCATTGACACGTCAAGGATACCATTCTCAGCCAAACATGTACGTGACGGTCTTTTTTCTGACAAGAGGGTCGCATACTAATATCAAAGTTCACGTAGAACCCATCTCCTTTGCGGCGGGTTTCGTCAGCCTAGGGGACGGTACATAAGTAACGACCATAAATGATGGTCAATTTAGCATTTTTCGCCATGGCAGCGTTGAAGTTATTTCAAAATTGCACACCTCCATTCCCACCTCTCACCGGAAAACACAATTCCCATCGTTGTCATGGTCAAATTTCGATGTCCCGATGATGAATTCAACGTCATATTTACGCGTCCTTTGCCGTATTTTGACGCCTGATGCGAAGCCACCCTCGTACCTCCGAGTAGTGCGGTGGAAGCACCAGTTGGGCTACAGAATGCAGGTAGTATGCCACTGGCGGCGTGAGCACGTACATATGGGTTCTACGAGACTGCCTTGAGGAGACAGCTCTAATGGGGGGCTCCGTGTATATGCCACTAGGTCTGCTTGTAGGCGCTAGCTCGGAGAGTCGCGGGTCCGAATCCGCAAAAACCACCTTTAGTGGGTAACGCCAGTGTGTTGCGACCTCAACGTAACCTCGGTAAAACTCCGCTCTCATCTTGTGGCAAGTTGGCAACACTACTGTGAGGCCCAGATACTTGTATCCTTCAACAACACCCTCCGCATCTACCACACCTGTCTTTCACAGGCAGACAGCGCGTCTGTATGTGGTTGTCGAGGTAGGACGACGGCTTTTCACCAACGACTGACGAGATTTAATGTTGTCCTTCATCATCAGAACCATCAAGTTCGCGTTATCCCATCTGTACGAGTCAACCTCGACTCCGAGTCCTATCGTCACAGCAACCAACATGTCTATGGATGCATGGTGCAATCAATTACTTGTTCAGCCTGTCTGACTTGTCAGTACAATAAAAGTTTGCGCTGGTCCTGCTGTGAACACACCGGATCCCGGGGCCACAGACCGGGAGTGCATTCTAGTCTGGTGACCAGACCGTCTATGAGGTGCGCAATCTTTTGCGTTATTGCTTTCGTCAAGGGCATCAAAAACAATTACGAAGGGCCCGATTGCAGTGAGAAATGTGATGAGTTCAAAAATGAACCACGTCGTTTGTTCCGACGATGGTGTCAACTGAAGGTCGTCGTCTTTCACGACACCCCAGAGGATGGACTTGTTCTGTGGATCATCTAGCGATCGATCAGATGCATCGCAGATCTGTCCGATAAATACACACTGTACGTAGACTGACTATGCAGTCGATTTAGGCTCAGGCCGTTCATGAATCGGCACCATTCGCAGCCCGGATGTTGACACTATCCCCAGACACAGAAGGACATGCCAGCAAGTCTTGCTCGACAATACCGAGGACGTGTATCAGCATCGGCGACCAACCGAAGCGTCTCGGTCTTCAATCGTGATGAGGTCAGGAGCCCGGATCTCGCTCATCCGTGGCGATGAAGATCCTGTGATCAATCTGGGGCGAGATGGAATGTGGACAGATGATCACTTATGGGTCACCCCTGTTTGGGGGATGGTGTCGTGCGCACTCGGGGTTGACTACAACATCCGGGATTGCATAGGTACTCAAAGTTGTAGGAGTAATGGATTGAAGGATATCTGGCTTGGTTGGTTCAGCTGGTCCTTGATCCGCTGAAGGTGATCTCCGAATTCTGTTTGCATGACCCATTTATAGCGTACGACTTCAGTGCCAAGATCGGTCATCGCTTCGATTACCAGGTTGAAATACAAAAACACTCACACTCACCACGCCGCAGACTCGGATGGCCCAGGGCACATATCCACATTCGACCGCCTACAAGCTCCTGTGTTCGTTAAACCATCGTTGCGGGTAGTTGCATGACGCAGTCAGTGTGACGCAATTGAAAGAGTACAAGACGTGCAAAGGCATCTCGTGAATCGGTGGAGGTGAACTTGAATCGCAAACTACTCTTTCAAAACATGAGCTGTGTGTGGATCTGGGACATTGTGCATGATAGTACTGGCTTTCGTGGATTTCAGAACGACGTCGTGGGATATAGTTAGTCGTTCACAAGTCCACGAATGGGAGCGACTTGGGTTGACAACGTTTTTGACATACTCCGTACTGAGAGATATGTGGTCAAAAATATGAGCATCAGAATCGATGTTTAGAACTCACGCTCCGTCGCACTTACAGTTAGACTTAGTTTCGTATCGGCCTCTGCTGACTACGGACTAATTGGGAAAAAGTCTGAGATCCAACGAGAATTAGTGGAATTTAGAACCTTTATTGTGAAATACAAGAAAAACGCTACCTCTACTTATACAATTATCGTCGAGATGTATGGTCACTATAGATGCAACATGTTATGTAGTCGTACCGAAGCTCGCTGGAAACAGCAACCAAAAAAAGCCCAATATGAGATGACATCGATCGATGCTTCATTGCATCCCTAGAGAACCCATAAAACTCGAGAGATCCAATCCTTCGTACTCGTCCTCTGGTGGAAGTTCTTCGAGACCGTGCAAGAGATTCTTTTGGGCGGTTGGTCCAGCCGTATCTTTACTCTCCTTCGCCTTCTTCTTTGCCAAGACGGCATCCTCCTCCACCGATGTCCGTTGAAAGAGATCCAGAACAAGATCCGTGTCCATGGTGGAGAGACCAGCGTTTTGTTGGGTGACAACCGAATTAGCAATGTTGAGCTTGAATCGTTGTAACCTGCGCGACGAATGAGCAAAATGACAACATTGAAGATATTGCCCGTACCCCATGATTTTCTCCTCTAGAGTCCCTTTCGTAACGAGTCGATAGACATTGACAACTTTCTTCTGACCGATTCGGTGAGCTCGGTCCATGGCCTGCAAATCCTTCATTGGATTCCAGTCATGCTCCACGAAAATGACGGTGTCTGCGCCAGTCAAGGTAAGCCCCAGCCCTCCAACGTGTGTAGTCAATAAAAGACAGTCGATACTCGGGTCAGAGTTGAATGTCTGGACAATCGCGTGACGCTTGTTCGGGTCCGTCCCACCATCGAGTCGCATGTACGTGACGGAAGGCATGCACTGCTTGAACAAGTCGTTTTCGATGATGTCCACCATCTGTTTCATCTGGCAGAAGATAAGAGCGCGATGCTGCGAGAACGCGCCACCTGTTGGATCCGAAATGCCTTCGCTCGGCTCAGCCTTACCCCCCTCGGTAATCGCAGAGGTCCCTCCTATGCCACAGTCACTCAGAAGTTGACTGAAACGCTGATGAGCAAGCGTCAAAACACTGTCAAGGCAACCTACCGCAGTGCTAGTAGCTTTGGCGCATGTTGGATATCGCTCAAATTGTCCAAAGTACAGCCAACCTTGGCTAGAGCCGCCTTGACCGCGTCCCCGTTAGTCTTCAAAACGAGCGAGGGATGATTGCAGAGTTTACGGAGGTATTGTAGCGATTGGAATACGTGCTGTTGACCGTCCTTTTCGGATTTCCCCGAAGTCGACGATTGAATGGCACCCTCAACCTCTGCCTTTGCCTCTGACTTTGAGAAATCGTCATAAAGAAGTTTCTGAACGTCTGAAAGTTCACAGTAGTAATCTTGAATGATCTTTGGCGGTAGGTCGTTCAACACATCTTCCTTCAAACGACGAAGAAGGAAAGGCAAAACTTGTTTATGCAACGCTTCCAGTGCCAAAGCGGCTGCAAGGAAAAAAACAACCACCTGAGTCTTCTCAAAGAGCAAAGTAGCTGTAAACTTACCAGCTTCACCCGTCTTCGCCTTCCCGTCTCGACCAGACAGAATAGGCTTGCTAAATCGTTCGTTGAACGAAGTCTCCGTGCCAAGGAACCCAGGCATCAAAAAGTCAAACAAGCTCCACAGTTCCAGCACGTTGTTTTGGATCGGCGTTCCCGAAAGAATCAATCGATGCTGCGCCTGAATAGCCTTGACAGCCTTTGTCAATTTCGTCTTCGCATTCTTGATAACATGCCCTTCGTCGAGAATGCAGTATAACCAATTGATATCTTCCAGGCTCCCAATGTCATTGCGAACAACTTCGTACGAGGTAATCACAACGTCCATCGTGGCGAGCTTGGAGAGAAGCTTTGATCGCTCTTTCGAGCTCCCGGTGTACAGAATGGGTTGAAGGTTTTCCGCGTACTTCAAAATTTCGTAATACCAATGTCCAGTAAGCGTCGGCGGGCAGACGATTAACGACGGTAGGTGAACTGCGTCGGGAGATCGTGTCTCTTCGTACTTCTTGGCACGTTCTGCGTGTTTACTAGCCAATATGCATATTGACTGAAGCGTCTTTCCGAGGCCCATATCTGGAGATATCGTAGTTCATGAAGCTTCATCTGGGATAGGCAATGAAATAAACTTGCCGTCGCAAAGAACACCATGCAATTGATACTTAGCAAGGAAGGCCAGCCAGTTGACACCCTCTTGTTGGTACTTGCGTAGTTCTGCATTGATATTGACGGAGATCACATAGGGTTCCACCTTGCTCCCATCGAGCAGTTGCGACAAGAATTGTCTCTCCTCTTGCCGGCGCTTCAACAACTCTTCTGGGAATCCAGGTGGGTCGGGTAAACCAGCCTATATACACCGTTTGAAAAGGAATAACACTCTCGGCAAAGAATGTTTACCTCCAGCGGAACCATCTTCACCAGCGATGCAAACGTATTTGTCGCCATCGATCGGATCTCATCATCCAAATCGCTCATTCTTCCGAGTACAGGGACAATCAGAAATATGACGTAGGGAAGCGCCTTGATGTCGAGCTTCTGGACAATATCTAGTATGAAATAATAAGTACGGGTCTCGCGAATGATATTGGTGATGTTGCACTCACGATAAATAGCTTCAGTGGCCCCTTGCCTATTGGAGAGGACGACAGCGTCCCCGATCAATGGAACAACGTGTTCGATCACAAAACGCATAGCTTCCGCAGTCATGACCTCACATATGGTGGCGAAGCATCGCGCAGCTGTCTGCCGGATAATGGCAAACTTGCTTCGGAGAGCAATGGCCATGGCGGGAAACAACCCAGCAAGCTTGGGGCATAATGCAGGGTCCAGCGAGGGCGAAACCGCCTCAAGAACACTCAAGGAGTCGATGACATCTTGACCATATTGCTTCTCCATAGAAGCGTCCGCTTCTTGGGGAGATTCTGCTTAAGGGAAAATGATAAGGACAGGTGGGATTCCGATGAATGATTTGTTCGTACCTGCACTACATGCGCTCAATAGACCACCGGCCATAGATTGCCACATCTTAGGAATGGCTTCCAGGAGACGCGGTCCGAATTTCGCTGAGAGACGATCAAAGGCAAGACCTGCTCCCCTTCTAGATAATTTCGTCTTCTGAGCATCGTCTTCCGATTTTGCAGGTTCTCCCTTTTCTTGTGTCTCCTTCCTCGACCCGACTTTAGGCCATGTCTGTAACGTAAGAATGCCTTTATGAACCGTCCGTGAATATGCAAATGTTGGTGTTTGATCTACGTCCTGACAGAGGAACGTGCAAAGGTTCTTCACAATCTTGTCTGGAGGTTGACTGATGTTGTGTTGCACGCAGAAGTCAATGAAATTGGCAACAGCAACTGCGGAACGTTTTTGAAGGTCTAGGTTCTCCTCATTCTATGCATCCGTAAGTAATCGTCCATGGCTGGCAATCCTGAACCGACCTTGATACCGTTCATGATCCCCTTCACCACGGGGCTCACCTTGTCTGGTGTGCTTCTAAACGCTACGAATGCTGCCGCGAATGCAGCCGAGACACGAGCATCATGTTGAGCCTTGATTTCAGCATAGTGTTCGATACTCTGTACAACTTTACGTCTCTTCTCGGTGATAACACCCAGTTCGCGCTTTTTCGTTCTCCCGAGACTGTCCTTGAGTTTTGTGTACATGGTGCCTACGGCCTCATGTGCGGTATCGATCGTAAAGCACTCAGACCGAGTACTGGTAATGTCGATTTCATTTCCAAGGTGAGGGATGAGCGAGATGGGGATCTTGCAGTCACTCGAGAAACAGTGGAGGAGTGAATAGCACTCGGCGTGTATACGGTGAAGAGTAAACGCCATTTCATGATACGCAGTCGGAGGCGATCCTTGAAGAAAAGCAAGTGCTCTTGTGCTGAGTTCGCCTGCAAGAGGGAAATTGTCGAGGATTGGACCAGGGGGCGACGACATGTCGTATACGCATGCCCATTCTTCGGCAACTACAGCGGATAAAAGCTTCTGAAGCATGCTCGTTGAATCCATGTAGTGTGTGAGAATCGGCTGAAAGAGTTCTTCAATGGACTAGAAACTTGATTAGTTTTAGGTCGATTAAATGATGGAGGTGGCTTGCCTTCGAGGGCCAGTATATGATCAAGTAAGCAAGTGCAGTTGCCGCAGCGATTCGAGCCTGCATTACAAGCTCTGAAGAAACGAGGGACAAGTCTTGAATGAGCATGTTCTTGTCTACATTGTGTCTCTCAGGGGCCGCATCTGTTCCGTCCTCGGTAAATGCTGGGTAGTGAAATGTCGTAGTGTCGATGGGAACGCCGAGAGGCGTCATTAGGACCGCATACCATTCAAGGACAGTTTGTTGTTTCACTATCTTTTTGATCAAACCTGGTGTACTTGAGATAACTTCGAGTGCTGTTCGCCAACTAGAAAGCGATGCAGATCTTATGTCCGAGCGCTCTTCAACAATAAGATTCTGAAAAAGAAGGCGCAAAAATGGAGTTGCTATCCAGTCTCGAGGAAGCGATGACACTGTCATAAAAGACGACAAGGTGTTCACAACAGCCAGACGGACGTTCGGAATTGTATGCCGGAAAAACGGGAATAATGTTGGTGCGAGATCTGTGAGTGGAAGGCTGGTGGAGATGTTAACCAAGGGATTGAAAACACGTCCACAACTCACGATAAATTCGAATCGCCCAGAATGTCGATAACCTTGCTGTAGGTGACCAATTTACCTGGCCAGAGTCGGATGAATCAAAGCACACCACACATAAATTGCACGTACCGAGCAGATCCATGACAGCACCAACACTAGAACTCAAATCATCCTTCATATCCCGCAGACAAGTCCACAACACAGCCAAGACTCTATCGAGCGAATCAGGTAGTCGCTCCACTATCTGACCCGCTACGGGTAGTAAACAAGTTGCAGCTACTGCACGGACGTCATCATCCCTATCGCTGAGCCTGAAAAGAACATTGAACGACATGGGGTGTTTATGTGGAGAGAATATACCCTAGCACTGCAGCATCGACGACTCCAGTCAAAATCGCTCTGCCTGCATCACCCGATTCTTCATCTTTAGAAGCGTCAAACAAGTCGCTTCTGACCGCGACTTCATACTTGATACCTAGGAGACCGGCATGGCGCACCTCCCAGACATGGTTCCGATCATCCTTTTTGCGAACCTTGGCGGTTGATGGGAGGGGAAAATCTTGTCTTATCATTTGCAGAAGGATAGAGTGTACATGGCCAATGGAACGAAACGGCATGTGTAACAGAAGAGAGGCGAGTGTCTGAGAGACTGTTTCACGAACAGGTGCTACGACCTGAGGCGCTGTAAGAATGATATTGAGCAAAAAGACTTGAATTACTCACCTGATCGGAAACAAAGTCTCCGAAGCGATCAAGAACAAAAACGCAAAGAAGCCTGGCAGCCAAGTGATTGCACCATTCTTCATGTGCACGCGCATTCTCTTCCGACGAAACGCCATCTGCAAAGTATGATCAACAGAGAGATTGAGGTACCCCATGCTATATTTACCCTTCATGCCACCGGATGCGCCCTGTACTTTGAGCAGTTCTCGCAACGCCATCGCCGCTCCATGACGTGTTTCCCAAGTAGAGGAGAAGAGATCAACTTCAAGAAGAGTGACAATCCCACCCCATATCCACGATCCTGAGGAAACTTCAAGGACATTGGACTGTTGAGGGGACTTTGGAGAGACGGCACCGCCCTTTGAAGGATCAATGACGACCTTTTCTGGCTTGACGGAAGGACCTGGATTGTCAGTGTCTAGGCGTGATTTTTGGGGTTCTTGTGCATCGGCGGATACAAGGCGTGCTCTGTAAGACAGTCAACGGAGGATATAATGGATAACAATGACCTACTTGTTGGACGGGCCAGCCGCGGTTGTATTGTAGCGTGCACCGGAGGGGGGCGGAGGCGGGGCGGCAACGAAAGCAGAGCTGCCTAGCTTTCGTTTTCGTTTTAATCGATTGCGCTCGCGAGCAGAAAGGGCACTGAGGTCATCAGGTTCTACGGCTGGAGTGGCTGGAGTGACAGGTGAAGGTACGGCAGGGGTACTAGAGTGGGAGCGCGCGGGTGGAGATCGCTCCTTCCTGAGGTTAAAATCGACTTCCATAGGAGAGGCGGAGGAGGGGAGATCTTCTCTCTTTACTTGTACATCAACATCACTCGTGGGGTCAGCTTCTGGTTCGACTGCAAGCTCCTTGTCAATATCCATGTCGTCGGCGCCCCCGACACTATCGAGGAAATCAAGACCAAGTCGACCCATGGCTTCTTTGCGGGCACGTTTCACCTCTGCAGAGTTGGCAAGTATGCCGGTGGGCTTTGAAAACTCTTTGCCGGAGGAGGCCAAAAGAAGGACACCCTTTTGGATGAGCTCCTGGACGGAGAACGGTGGAAATTCGGGGGGAGATGAGGGAAAGTGGGGCGGGGGAGAGATGTCATCCGACTGGGGACACCAGACCGGGACGAGAATGCATATTTGTGACAGGGCATTGGATGCGGCAGATCTAGTTTCATAAGATTTTGAATGTAGAAAGGGCAGAATCTAGGAGAGAAGTGACGGGGGGTAGAAATAAAGAGGGAAAGGGGCTCACGCGAGCGACGACGACCAAGAGCTCAGACCATGCAGAGGTGTCACGTACGGTGGCGTGGTGGCGTGTAGATTTGAAGTCGTCTTCAACAGGAACGTCAGTAACGAGAGCACGCGCCGCGAGTTGTGCAAGTTGTTTGGCAGCGGTATTTCTGACGGAGGAGGAGGAACCGGTATCAAGGAGGAGGAGGAGACGGTCCAAGCTGTCGATGGGATATGAGGGGAGACTCAACGCCGGGGACGAATGACACACCGGGATGTCATGTCTCTAAAAGGAATAGGGGCTACGCCCGGGCCGGGTGGAGATTACTTTGGGAGGAAAATGATCGTCTGGGGAACTTTCTCACGGTCGTTCTTCGCAGTGGTCCTTTTTATCTTCGCCCCCGCGTGACCTTGCATTGGATCTCGTCACACACTTGTCACACGCGCCTCCCGTCACGCCATTATGGACGCGCTCGCCGAGTACGCGAGCCTCGTCCTCAACGACCCGGCCGTTCCGGATGGCTTTCGCGCCGCCGTGCATGCACTTGCCGCATCTGCCGAGCACGTGGCGCCGCTCGACGAGTTCCTGCGTGCCGCGATGCCGTCCGCACGGATGGTGTACATCGACGCGGCGATTCTCAAGACACTCGCGATGCCGATGGGCCAGGTGAGCATCGGCGTGCTGGACCGGGCAATCATCATCGCGGGTGCTGGCGACGATGACACACGGCGAGATTATATCGTGCACGACGTGATTAAGCGACTGCAGGCAGCGATACCGCGCCGTTCCCCTAGCAGCGTCGCCGTCTTGATCGCGAGTCGCGCACCTGTTGCGCTTCCCTTCACCACGTCCCGAAATGGCATCTGCGCACTCACAGCGCTTCCGTCCGTCCTCGCTCCCCAAGCAGTCTGGTCGCGCACTCCCTTTCTCGTCCGTCGCTATGCCGACGAATGGCCTGCGACCAAACGCTGGCCCTCCCTCGAATACCTCGAGTCCGTCGCAGGCCCAGCCCGCACAGTCCCCGTAGAAATTGGACACGACTATCGATCTGACGAGTGGACTCAGCAGCTCATCAGCTGGCACGACTTTCTTCACTCTCTCGTCGACCCACCCCAGCAGTCCATCTACCTCGCCCAGTACTCGCTCTTCAGGCAATTTCCCCAACTTCATGACGACATCATCCTCCCCGACATCGTCTATGCTTCCCTCGACGCTCCCGATTACCCCGCCTACCGCCCTCCACGTGACGTCATACTCAATGCGTGGCTCGGACCCAAAGGCACGCTTTCGCCAGCTCATACGGCAAGTACACGCCCTTGCTACACTCTGAATCCACTAGTAGTAATTGTCATCGTAGGACCCCTTTTTCAATTGCTATGGTGAATTCGCGTGCTCTAAAATGTGCCGCGGAACTTAATCTCCTCTGTAGTACAGGTCGTGGGCCGCAAGACCGTCTGGCTTGCACCACCTGATGTTGCGCCAGCCATGTATCCTTATCAATCTTCCCTAGCCGAAAGCCACAATATGAGTAATACGTCTCAGGTAGACGTCTTTTCCGACGCGATAGAGCCCTCGTTCCCTTTATTTTCACAAACCGTGCCTGACCAAGCATCCTCCGTGACTCTCAATCCGGGAGACCTCTTGTTTTTCCCCCCGGGGTGGTGGCATGCCATGCGGAGCGAGGATGTGAGCTTCTCCGTCTCAATGTGGTTTTAGATGAAAGCCAGCGGGTTGCCTGGAGGTTACTACTTAGCCGTGTTCCTGGTTGCGTATCAATCATACATCTTGTCAATTTTGTTTACTAGTGTACATGTACAGCTTTTCAAGCACCGGCCTCAACCGAGTTGTTGAGCCCAACTGCCAAGAAAGGCTGAGAAACATATCCGGCCGTTCAACTTGTTGTCCGACTCGCCTCTTCTTCCCCCATGGACGCTCATGAGCGTACCTCTCCGTTCCCGACGTCCAGACTTTGCGGCGCGTCCTTTTTAACCGACCAACATCTCGCCGACGCACTCGCCAACTCTCCCGACAACGGCGCGACCTTGGATTTCACCCATAAAAGTCTCACTGATGTCGGAGAAGACGGCGCAGAGCGTCTCGCCACTGCCGCAAGGGCCGACACTTGCCCAGACGACGTTCCCATCACCAGGTCTGCTTTCGCTGCGACACGCTCATCGCACCAGCTCATTCGTCCCTGTCAGAATTGCCCTTGGCTATAATCGTCTCGCAACACTCCCAACTGCGTTCGCACTCTTGTCACGTCTACGTTATCTCAACCTCAAGAACAACAGTTTTTCTGTCTTTCCGGACGTCGTATGTTACTCGCTTGCTGTTTCATCTTATCATTCCCGTCTAACACCGCTGCAGTTGACCGTAATGCCTTCCTTAGAAATCCTGGACATCAGTAGGAACAAAATTAAACGACTACCGACCCAGCCAGGCTCCCTCTCAAACCTTCGTGTGCGTTTTTCAAACTAGTTCGTTGTTGTTCGCATCTAAATAACTCCCTGTTTCAGGTCTTGTCTATTTCGCGCAATAGAATCGCTCGCCTGCCAGGATATCTGGCCGACTTTACCTCTCTGGATGTATTCAAAGTAGATCATAATCCCATTGAATGGCCACCGAAACCGACCATCGACATGAACGCCTCCCCCGACGATCCACAAGCTGTCAAGGACTGGATCCTTGCATTGCAAAAGTGGATCCGCGAAAACAGCCAGCCCCGTCTGGACGTCCAGTCCAAGCCAAGCGTGGAGTCATCCGTGACTGAACGCACCGCTCCTCAACACTCGACGTAAGCATCCTCAATTTGTATTTGATGTTGGTTTTCAGAAGCCTTCTTCCAGTGAGGAGAGTTTACAGTGGACGGAAGACTACCTGGGCGGGCCCACACCGCATGCCCTCACATTTTCTGTTGACGACCATTTCCCTCTGCCGCCTGTTCCACCACCCTCCAAGTCCGCCGTTACTCCGCGTTTCGAACGACCACCACCGCTTAGTTTGGGATCATTACCGCCGTACGACTCGCCCCTCCGTTCTGCCTCCCCCGAGAGCTATTTGCCAACCCCCGAAGAGTCCGTGTCTTCGACCGATGATGATCATACTGCCGTACCTCATGGCTTCCAGCATCAAAGAAATGGTTCGTTTGCACGTGTAGGTCGTGATCGTAGGCCTGCGCTGTTCGGAAGGAAGAGTATCCCTGATCTGCGCACCTCACCCCGTCTCGGTGATCAGGGGCACAGTGCACAGGTAACTGATTCTACGCCGTCGGTCATTCCTCCGTTACCGTCTTCGCATATGGATGGAACACTACGTGACGACCCCATCATGCCATCCCTTTTAGCACATCGACAAGATTCTTCCTCTTCGTCTGGCGAAGGATCTTCGCAGCCAAAGTTCCGGAAGCAATGCACGACAACACCTCCGTCCTCAGCCTCACCCACGTCTGCGGAACGCCCGCATCCTGTCCCCGACATTGAACGCCATGCCTATTTCAAGCGTCTCTCCGCTTTACCCGCCAATACGATTACCAATAATCTACCACCTCCTTTACACTCCCTAGTGGAATGCGCACGTTCCCTCTACTTCTCCGTCTCTCAAGTGCACCAAGCGCTTTCTCACTACATCACCTATACGATCGACCAGAAGCTCTCGTCGGTTCTTCGAAAGGTCACTGACCCCGCATATACTTACATGACGCAGCTTAACGGTTCTCTTGAGCGTTTTGATTCTGTTGCCAAGAAGACGACACCTCCACCACTACTGTGCAGGTCTTTGGTAGAGAGTAGTAGGGACTCAGCCGCTGTGTTTGGAAAGGCAATTGCCATGCTCTCTCTGCAACTCAAGATCTTAGCATCAAGAGATGATGACCGATATATGCGCTCACTTGTGCTTATCTTTTACGGAGCCGCTGCAGAGATATCACACGCGTGGCGAAGTATGATCCCTCATATCGAAGCCATCAAGCCTTATTTGTCAGATCCGCGTCGAATCGCTGCTTGCAAGGCGAAAAGTCACACCATAGTATCCCCCACACCCTCGAATGTGGATACTTCGTCACCTTGTGTCAATATCGGACCATCGCAAATCTTTGGGTTCCAGCACAATCTTCCGATTGCAAGATCGCGTCTTACGCCTGCCACTCTGGGCAGAGTTCGCACCACTCGACGGCATGCTGGATCATTCAGCTCAAAGGACGTGGAGATTGGAAAGTCGTTGCCATCTTACGACCTGCCTCTTCCACCGGCGCTCCCGAATAGTGTATCTCGGCGTCCTGGGCAGAAAGGTCCAGCTACGCCACTATCGGCGTCTGCTTCTAGTCTCTTATCCCCGTCGTTGGTAGGAGGATCGACCCTTGGTCTTTTGCCGTCGCATTCCTCCCGCCCTACAGGGACAACTCGAAATGGGTACCATTCACGACAAGCATCACAAAACTCGTTGACAGCGTCGTCTTCGTCTTCGTCACCTCGGGTTCCTGGGCAAAAACCGACCCTTGATATTCCGTTATCGAGAACGCTAGTTGACAATGACGCATTGGACTCGATGGAGACTGCGGTGGAATCCGCGCCAGCTATATGGGAGCTCATGCATGACATGGTAGAGACCATGTCAGAGACACCAGGGTTAAGTGGAGATTTTCGTGATTCAATTGACAAGGCCAAGATTGTTACGGAACGTCTGCGGGTCAATATTGTTGCTGTGCGTGCGGGGGATCCAACTGCTGACAGGATAGCACTACGAGACAATGCACACTTGTTCGTCAAGGTGAGTCAATTTGGTCGTTAAATCTTCACCGATCCGGCTAACATGTTTGTAGATTGTCGTCAAACTGTCCAACTTCATCAAGACGTATGGTTCCTCACATACAGTCTTCCCAGATCTCCGTTCCAAAATGGTAGCTCTCACTAACTCAACGCAGGAATTCGTCATGCTTTTACATGTATCATCTTTCTCTCCAAGTACTCCTCTTCCATACTCGCCATTGGCCTCCGCACCGGTGCACTCTACAAACGGTTTCCGCGGACTCGACGACAAACTCAGTTCAAGCCTCTCGCGTAGCAGTAGCACACGCCATCCCAAGGCTCTAAAGTTGGTGACGCCTGGTTTAGCAAGCCTCCCTCGTAGCGCGCTCCCGATCCAATCGCATTTCAATATCACGATGCCACCCTCTCGGTATGCAAACGCTGGTCTCATTGGCGAGATTATCAAAGGAGACACCATTGTGGATGAAGGCTGAGCCTCTTCCACGGACGGTCAGTTTCTGTCGCCTTGCCACGCCTCTGGCTCTGTTAAACGTCAGAGTGACATTTTCCTTTTTTTTCGTTGATGATTGTTAAGAACATCCTTGAACGTTTGAACTCTCTACATGTCGACAGTTGACCTCGTCTTTGCATTTTATAGCACGCCCCAATTATTTAGTCTTACACCCATCACTACATTATCCCAGTCCTGGCATCATAAATTCAATTTAGTACTAGTGCTCTCTCTCTTACGTTTTCTGTTTCTCTCTTTTTGTCGTCATCGAGTTGGCATGGGCACTCTGGAATTCTCGTAAACAAGAAAAGGAATTTATACAAGTGGATGCGCTGTGCATGTATGTATATACTAATCGGTCAGGAGTAGCTGTGGTTCATCGTCTTGAAAGTTGCCCACCATCAAGTCTTGGGCGCGTTTACATTTGCTCGAAGATCAGGTTCTTTTCCCTCGCACACGGCCGTGATCGTCTGCTTAAATTTGCACTCAAAATCTAGGTATGCACGAGCGGATCGCTCACCGCGCGCGCTGCGCAGCATCGTGAATCAAATATCATCAGGATCACCGATTATCGATGCACCCTCAAGTTGTGCACTGAGCATGTATGTATATGAACATACTAATCCCCATTAGCACATGTTTCATCGTCTCGAAAGTTCCCCACAATCACATCTCGGGCGCGTTTACAAAGGCTCGGGCCCTTCGTTTTCATCGCTCGCTCAGATTCGCACTCAAATCTGTGTACGCACACTCGTTACTGAGCCAGCGGCGGGTACAAACTCTGAAATCAGATCACTCCCCGCGCGCGCGCGCTGCGCAGCATCGTGAATCAAAAAGATCACCGGAGGGATCACCGATTATCGATGATTGATGCACCTTGAACGCGTTTCAATCTGAGAGGCTGAGACGGCGCTTGAAACTGTCGCGCCGTCATGATACTGCCCCCATTGCGCGCTGATGTGATGGTCGTCGTCTGAGTTTCCTCGTTTCTGTTCAACCTGGACGTTGCGGGTGCGGGATCGATCAATTGTTGGTGGTGGTGTCCGTGCGTCGGTCAGTGGTATCATGATGAAACGCCCGGGCGCGTTTTGGGTGACGGGCTGGTTGGAGACGCATGACACTGGCAGTCTGGCAGACAGACTCCACGATCGGATAAGCTACCTATGTATATTTGAAGGGGGCCGCGGTCGTTCGTCCAACGTCGACGAGTGCTCGCAATCCGCACTGGCCCCAGCCCGAACGGTCCCTTCAAAGCTTCATTAATAGTCCTAGTCGAACGTACGATCGTATCATACAATAGTGCAAACCATCGGTCTCGAAATCCTAGGCAGACGAACACACACGAAGCTCGACCTCCTTATAATTCCGTATCGCAGACACGGCCAACGCCGTCGTCAACCCCCTGCTCCCGATCAACGTCCCTGTCGCTCCATATTTGTACACCCACCCCAACGGCCACGATCCATCCGCTTCCTGCATTCTGATCAACCGCTCATAGTCCTGACTATCACATAGATCAACGACGGCGGCCGCGTGGATACGCATGGCGAGTGCCAACGCGTCTCCTTGGGTGCCCAAGTGCTCCGCGACGCGCTCGGAAAAGAGTGTCCCGAGTCGGTGACGCGCGCTGGCAGATACCGAGAGGAGGCGGGAGAGAAAGTAGAGAAAACTGTCGGGGCCGTGGTAGTAGTAGGTGCCGTTCGTATACGCTCGGTTCTTTAAGACATCGTACACCCAGTCAAAGGTCTCCTGGAGTTCGTCGCCGCGACCGTTGGAATAAAAGAATGTGAGAACGTTGACGCAGACGACAGGATCTGGTCAAATGGGAGTGCATTGGGTACGTGATGTGTTGTATCTTTTAGAACACGTACCGATTCGAGGACGCGTGACGTCAAAGTATGTCTGGATAATGCCATCATTGTTTTTGAGTGTCAAAATCTCGTCCATGATGTCGTTCTTCACTTCCGGGGAAAGGTGATTTGACACAGTACATGCGATAGACGTCGAATCGAGGTCATAAGGGAAGGAAGCTGTCGTAAGGACGCCTTCCGCTATCAAACAATCAGCGATCATTTTCTGCGACGTCAACGCGAGTGCCATACCTTTGAAAAAATTGCTTAGACGCGGATACTTGATATAGTCGACAAGGCTCGGATCGCCCGTGGCCTGGAGGATGAGCAATTGCGCAAAATTCTCTTCCAAAACGACACCTGAATCCGTGACGGATTTCATCTGCTTCGCGTGGTCGCGAAGGTATTGCATCCCGTCAACGATCGGGTTCCGCATGAGCGTCTTCAGCTCGCGAGCAGCTTCATCAAACGATGTAAAGACAATTCCCCTGAGCCCAAGTGACCGCGCAGACACCACGTTCTCCAACTTGTCGTCCACAAACACAGTCCTCGAAGGATCGATATTCGTGCACTCGAGCACGTGGCGAAAGTAGCCCAAGTTTGGCTTCCGTTCCCGCGCCGCGGCAGATGTGAAGACGCGCTCAAAGAGGGCCCAGTCTTCGGGGCAAGCCTTGAGGCGGAGGACCTCCCAGTCTGGGGCGGAGATATTGGACATGGCGAACAGCCGGATGTTGTTGTTCTCCTTGAGCTCACGGAGGAGGGAAATCATGCGAGTATCGCTCTGGAGAGTGTCTCTGGCCGCACGGGTTGCAGCAGCTACTTCAAGTGGGCTTAGAGAGAATTGTGTACCGATGAGACGATAAGTTTCTTCTTCACCGAGATTTCCCTTTTCGTACTCGAACCAAGTAGCGGAACGTAAGATTTCATGGAAAGTTTTGGGAGATATGGAAGTGCCTGTGTTGGCTGACCACGTGAACAAGACATCACCGAGATCGAATATCACGTTGTCGATCTGATGATTGTTTGGGAGGGATTTTGGTTCCAAGGGAGGGGGTGTATTAAGAGGGGAAACGGAAGGAGACGACGACGACGAAAAGATAGGCGTCGCTTCCACAGACACGGAGGGAGAATGTTCTACGGGGGAAACCATGGCTTTTATGAATGAATCGGTGTGTGAGACGAGCCCCGAGCCCTTTGTTTATATAGGAAGAGTGAACTTTGTCCGCATTATACAACGGTTCTTGAAGTGATCGCCGTATCTGCGCAGCAAGTAAGTTAACACAGACAGGTGTTGGATACTTATCGTGGTCGAAACGTTGAAGGTTTAGATCTGAGACATCCCCTGACCACAGCTCTATTCTGGTGGGCGCCCAATGTTTCCAGCGCCTGCAACTACTCTGCGGCACAGCACGGAACACAAACCACGTCGAGGCGCTGAAGCAATGTCAATGAGACCGTCATACATTCAAGTATATGCTGCTCACTATTCAGCCCATCGACTTATGTATGCGATACTATACGGTCATTCTGCTTTTCAGATAGGACGCAAACTTCGGGCTTCACGGACAGCAAATAAATTCCTGTAACAGTAAAAATGTACCTCGGTTAATTAAATCGTCCCGCTGCAATACTAGTGGGAAGTGAACGCCTGCGAGATCGGAATTGATAAACTCGGACTGATCAATTGACTTGTTTGACAGGCGCTCGTACCTGACTAGGTTCTGCCTGTAAGCAGATGACACGAATTAATATGCATGATGTGGTCAACGAAAAATGAGACGAGTCCCTTTTGATTACTTTTGAAGGTCTCGGAACAGGTCTCGTCGTATGCGGAATCATGATACGAGCTGGATGCGATCCCGTGTGTATGGAATCCTCAGGCTGCGTATACTTTTAGAGCTAGCGTCGTATGTCGTCAAGGTACAATTGGAGGATCTTGATTAGGCGAAGAATCTGATGGTGGAATGTGGGTAGCCTTGTCACACTGGTACTTACTGGTTCGCTGTGCAGTGTGCACTATTTCGACTTGGTCCACTCGGAGGGCCGGGATTAACGATAGAAACGAGGTAACTTGCCTAGCACCGTGCGATGCCAGCAGAAACCTTGTTTTATCTTCACGTCGATAAGTTTTTAATGAAATGAAAAGTTTTGGGCGCAGAACATAGTGTTACTACTATATGTCGGAAGGTGATAACGGGTGACTACGGTTGAAATTTTGTAGACACAACCGCAATCATGGGGAAGAGTGGCCTTTCTTTGGGCGTCGCATGGTGGTCGGGATATGAGCGTGTCATTGAGAAGTATCTATGATTATAATGACATGAGTATGTAGGTACGAGGGAGGGGGGAAGGAGAGATAAGGTGGTGGCAGCGCTAGGCGCTGTCCGGCCCGGAACGGGAGTACCTGTCGGGTCCAGTGAGGGTGTCGACGGGTGCTCACGCGCTCGGGGCCCCAGGGGGGAGCTGCGAGGCGCCGGAATGAAATGAAGGAGGGTGTGGAGAGGAGGGAGCGACGAGCAGCGTAGGAAGGTGAGGACAGCGAGGTGAGAGGCAGGAAGAAAGAGAAAGATGCCGTACACCTCGCTGGTCCGAAGACTTTATCTCGTCTTTCGTTGAACCTCTGTTGAAAGTCGAACGTGTCACGACGGTGATTATTGATTATATTATAGTATCCTCGGAGTCAACACGCACACCCCCACCCAAAGGCCATGATGCATCCTCATAGTCTCGGCTATCACATGTCGTCGTTGTCGACGACGACTTCGGCGTGCATATGCATCATGATGACGAGCGCCAGCGCGTTAAAGGTGTTCCAATGGCACTTCGCAAAGAACTTAGGGCTGTGGTATAGGACTTCGTATACCGAATAGGTGAGTGCGTTGTTGTAGACGATACGACGTAATCAATGATGGTTGACGTTCCTTCGCACTTCTGAGTCATTCTCTATCAGCAACAATGGAATACAATCTGTAGGCTTGATCGAGCAGATGAACTATAATTCAGAGACCGACATGAATGAACGGTAACCAATGTTCACACGACACTTTATTCTCTCTCAGTCACCCGACAGCAACGTGCAACGCTCGCGCAGCCTCGCAATAATCTGGCGTTGCGGTACTGTTCTGATGAATCAGTTGTTCGTACACGTCCTTCGCCACTTTGGGTGCAACCATGTCGTTGATCGACCACATCGAACCAACAACCCCTCCATACCCAGCAAACAACATTCCCGCTGCAATATGAATGGCCTCGTCACCCTTTTGCGTCTGGCACGCAGAGAGAAAGGCAAGTTCACCGTGGGGTCGTGATAATGCGACAATGTCAGATATTTTGAGACGGCATTCATTGGCAAGGCAGAGTTCACTGTCAGTTGGGTTGGCGTCGTCCTGGACTCCGTGGCAGGCGAAATGGACCCAGTCTGCTTCCTTCATCAGGCCAAGGACCCCCTCTACTGTTCCAACAGATGATTCTGTAAGCGTGATTCGTGCTGACAGAGGGTTTCTGACCACTGCACTGATCTGTTCCAATTCTATGACCACACCTGGAAGCGTAATCTGACCATCAGAGGATGGTTGACGGACAGCGAGCAAGCGGAGATCACTGCGAGGTGTAGCATTGAATTTAGATGATGCCGCAAGAATGCTGAGGGTAGGAATGTACGACGAAATGACGAAGTCAAATACTTTGTGACCGGGTTCTGAATTCTGGGGATCATAGAAACCAGCTGCATGGATGGGAAGAAACGTAAGGGGTCTGGTAGGGCACCAAAATATGCGCGACGGGTCCCCAGGAGTCTGTTGGGAGACGCAGATGTTGAACAAGTGGGCTGTGAGTTCAGCAGGAACTATACGAACCGAGAAAGCCAGAGCATCCAGGACCGGTTTGACTACACATTTCCGCAGGTGGGAGAAGATCAATTTCCATTGAGTGGCCCGGGCATCCACGTCTTCTACAGGATAGCCATACCTGGGATCACGAGCCTCGCGAATAAAATTCTTCAAAGAGGTCCGAACTTCCTCGGCGATCTGAAAAGTGAAATTTGGGAGCAGCACATGGATGACGTGATCCACATCGGCGAGAACAATCAAGGCATCGCAGCGGGTTTTGGCAGCATTGAGGATGATCACTGGTCCAGAGTCCGCTGAAGTACAGAGCTGAAAGAACTCTTTGTGCAGGAGGAAATGCTCGTAACCAGCTAATGTCCTGATTTCCTGGAGTAATATATCTCGCTCGATCGCAAGTTTGCGGTGCTGGTCAACCTCTTGTTGAAGAGACTCCGTTGCGCGATCCGATCCAAGTCGTTCAGACAAGGATTTTTCGTGCGTGGAACTAGCATGTTCCAAGGCGACAGACAGTTCATGAAGTCTATGGGTGTGATCGGGATGAGCAGACGCCAATTCATCGTACAAGCTGTGAAGCTGAAGCAGCTCCCCCCAAACGACCGAATGCCCTTGTTCAAGCCACTTGACAGCTGTTTCTGGGCATCTAGAGGCCAACACTGCCATTGCTGCATCACAGACCACATAGGCAGCTTGAACAAGTTCCTGGTAATGACATGCAAGTGGAAGGCTGATCCATGTGAGTTGAGGAAGGAGTCAAATAGCTATGGAATATGCATGGAAGAGGGACTCATGGCATATAAAATGAGTGGACTTAATCCATCCCCATGATGCATGAAAGTGATCGGCAACAGGACCTTGCAGAGGCACAAGCAGCAAAGGACAATGGTTTCAGGAATAAACCTGAAGTGTTATGTATGTTCAACTCAGGTAGAGGTGAATGTAGACATGGTTGGTTCAAGGGTTCTGTCTAAGATGAATGTTCATCGTAGATGGTTCAAGGGTTCAAGGGTTCTTCTGATGATAAGATGATCATCGGTGGGTTCAAGGGTTTCAAGGGAGCGTCCACTCAGAGTAGGA
>JBBPLF010000570.1:0-21005 GCA_038089615.1 Aureoboletus auriporus
CTGCCACCACCGTCCAGAAATGGCGGACCGCCGCCGCCGCCTCCGGTCGAAGAAGACTCTCCTGCTCCTCCCGCTCCTCCTACCCCTGCACCGCCCCCGCCCCCCTCTGGGGTGACTGTGTCTATGCCTCCTCCACAGCCTGGGCGTGGTGATCTCTTGGCATCGATTCGTGAACAGAGCGTGACTAATCTACGCAAGACACCGGCTCCATCATCAACCCCGCCACCTCCACCTGTACCTGCGGCGGAGGAATCTAGCAATAACAACGGCACGGGCGGAGGTGGGGATTTGACTGCTGCTCTTGCTGCGGCCTTGATGCAAAGAAATAAGAAACTTGGTGACAGCGATGATGAAGATGACGACGATGACGAATGGTAGATTCCCCGACTCCCACGGTAGTGGGGAGGGTTTTAGCGAGCGCGAACATCTACAAAACAACTCGTAATACTATACAGTGTAACTTCCTACAATATGGATAAAATCAACGGCGGATTTTCCTTTCTTACACCACCGCCAACGTGAGTAAAGATGGACTCTTGTCCCGTCTTATTTGCCTAAATAAATCCATTACTTCAGGTCATTGACAAGCTGTCCTGTGATATTGCTGCCGGCGCCCATGTCATTGGACTCTTGACGGCCCCCATGTGATGTCAAAGACTGCCCAATATATTACGATCCCATATATTTTCCACACCAATATCTTGAATGCTTTGACTCTACTGGTAACGAGGATTACACGTCTGAATCGACGAGGCAGATGAAGAGCAGAAAGGGCAGTAGCAATTTCTTTCTTGGTACTCGATTTTCTCTTTAAATACAATAGTCTTGTATATGGTAAGTGACCACCAAAAATCCGAGCCGTCAATAGGAACATACCAGGGGGGGCACCGGTGGCAACACCAACTCTCTGCGAACGCCCCCAACACCCCAATAATTCCTCACTGGCACTCGCATTTTTTCTTCTTTTGACCTGGGCTTACCGTGTTCTCTGCCCATACATTTTATGTGAATATCTGTGTTCCCCCCGACATCATTCACGGCCTCAGCCACAACTTTGACAGTCGACTGATAGTAGTTGGTTGAGCAGCAACAGGGCCCATTTTACGTGTCTACACTGCATGACAAACTACTGTCACATCCTAAACGCTGCTCACATACCGAAGATGAGCACTATTTCGTACACAGGATGACATGATTCAAAAGACCACATGTCAAATCAACGTCAAATCTTCAAAACGATGCGCCCCGCAATCTCGTTCCTCTCCATCTCTTCAAAAACACTGGGGAATCATGGGTCGCGTGAGTATGCACAGAACATTTAAGCGAGACCATGGGTTCTTGCGTACGTTTCAAGTTCTTCGAGCTGTCGCAGGGTGTAATGACAATTTACTTTCCTTCTTGCAGCAAGTGACAGGGCTTCAATTGCATCTTGTCGGGATCTACACGGAAAGCAGAGGTAAAAGGTGTCAATGGCTTGAATCCGTGGATTGGTGACTCAGAATGACGATACTTGCCCAGTCACGGATCCAAGCAGCTTGAGTTCCTAGAGTGGTCCAACATCAGCTTAAGCACGCCAGCGAAGAAAGAAGGAACGCAGACATACCTTGCTAATCACAACCTCAAATGGAATTTCGAATGTCGATGATGGTACGCCCACCAAGACAATCGTCCCTGTTTTTCGGACGTAGTAGCATGCCTGGACGTAGGGTGCAGCCTGGGTAATAGAGTAGACATCCGATATGGAGGTGGACGGTGAACCCATCACAGTGCACAGGCCAATTCACACTGAGCGTGCGCAATCATGAACATAAATGACTTTTGAAAACTGACCACTGCAGCCGTGATGATTACTCCACGGGGTCCAATTCCATCAGCTGCAGCAATGACGTCTGCGATGAGCGTGTCCCCACTCTTATCGAAGTCGATCCATTTCTCAGCACCGAGGGCGAGACACAGGTTGCGTTTTTCCTCCCCGCTATCTAAAAACGAATAAGATGGGCAGACCTCGGCGCATTCATATAGCGTGAGACTATGATATACCTATGGCGATGACACGGAGACCCATTGCGGTGGCGTACTGGATCGCTAGATTGATCGCCATGCGGCGTTTAACAGGAGGGAAAAAGCGGGAATCATTATTCATTCACCGAGATGCCCCAGACCGCCACCTGCGCCAGGAACCGCGACCCAACTACCAGTAGGAAGGTCGATGCGTTTGAGGCCTTTGTAAACTGTCACGCCCTAGAATGCCCCAGTTGATTGTCAGGCGGGGAGCGAACGAGAGTAAGTTGTCCTCACAGCACAAAGAATAGACGTGGCAGCCGCGCTGTCGAGGGACTTGGGGATCGGAGTGACATAGTAGGTCCAAGCAACCTTGGAAAATTATTACAAACAAGTTTCATTCAGATAAATTGATTGTTTCACCGTGTATTCAGCAAAGGTGCCATCTGTGGTAAAGCCGTTCAAGAGCTGGTTAGAGCACACTGCATAGGAAAGATGAGAATATAAAAAGGTAACCATGATAAACGGTCTCAGATGATATTGAGCATACTGACTTGACTCATTTCCGGCGCGACAATCATCGCAATGCAAGCACGTCCGTGCAGAGAACTTGAGTCCGACCCTATCGCCCAGATTGACAGGACTCTCTGTAGTTCCAGCGCCAATGGCCACGATAATGCCTACGCCCTCGTGACCTCCTATGCGTGGCAACGTGGGCTTGAGGCCCATATTGCCATTACGAGCAGCGAGGTCAGAATGGCAAACGCCAGCATACTCGATCTTGACAAGACATTCGTTGGGTTGGAGTTGAGTGGGATCTGGAACGGGATGTGTAGAAAGGATGGATATCGGTTCGCCGTATGTACGTATTTGAGCTGCACGCTGCACGGTGGGGAGTGTTTGGATCGCCATGGATTCGGTCTGACAACGTCAAACATTCAATATAACTGTACGGCTGTGTCACGAAAGAAAACCGGACAGCCCAGCTACAAAAAATCGTCTGCTGACCTCCTTCAAAAGAGGTTGGGCGGTTTCAAGTTGCCTCTTTTTGTTACCAGACTCACAGGACTGACTCAGGCTCGCGGCGAAGTTACTTGCCGAGCGCCATACTACTAGTGGTAAATATCCAATACTACTTAATACTTACTGCCAACCTCTATCGATGTAACATGATACGTCGGATCATGCAATGTGCATGAAACGTTGAAGCTTCACATTGTACATCATCCTGGAACCACACTCGGAGGAGGAAGAGGAGGAATCAGATGGAATCCTGATGGGATGTATGGGGATTGACAATAAGTAGACAGGGATAGAAGTTTGGACGTCTCAACAGGGCTCCTAAAGTGCTGTGGCGCGGACGTCAACACAAGCACGTTGGTCACTAGCAAAGAGGAGAAGCTAAATAATATAACGGGACAGGGCAATGGATCATACCTAGCAGAGAGAAAGCACAACGTTAGGAAAAGGGTGGATGCCAAAACGCAGGGCGATACGAATTTCTGACAAACAAAGAATTACTCAAGCAAGTGCACAGGCCACAGCGCGCCCCGGGGAGGAAATCTTGAACAAGTTGAGGTCGTGAACACACGAAGGACTCTTCCTCCTTGACAAGCTCTGGCAGCAGCCAGGGTGAGTCGGATGTTGGAGGTGGCTCGCCACGATCATATCCATGGTGTTTACCGTGTATGTTGCCACTAGCGGGTGCCGGGTTGTTGCCCCCCGAGTCTGCAAATCTGGCTTCGAAGGAAGAGTCTTCAAGCTTCATTACAAACCGTTTGTTGTGGTTTTACAGTTGCTACTACGTTCTTTTGCTATCTCCTCGTGAACCATCATCATACAGGTAGGACAAATCTATGTTCACTCTTCAGGTACATTGGCTGATTTTGCCGCCATCAAACTTGGTACTGAAGGATCAAAATCAACGTTGTAACGATGAGTAGACGCGACCTCTACTATTTCGTACCTGAATAACTTTCGAAACTGGCAGTCCACCATCTGCACGACGTCATTATCTCAATTGGGAAATACTGTCTCATGCAAGTGGCGACTCACCAAACTCCATCTGTGCTTTAGAAAAACAAACGTTTTTCAAGCTAAAGATCGCCACGATGACTTGAGGCGCGAGCTGCAAAGAGGTCGAGCTCACAATCCTATCACAATAACGAAGGGACAGATCCCATACCTTTGTGAAGAGGTCCCGCGACATGAGACTATGCAACCAGAATGATATCAACAATCCTATATTAATTTAAGTGACTGTTTAAAACTCACCCTTGCTCTCGGATATCAAAGGCGTGATTTCCGGCTGCTTTGCAGTAAGTGTGAAGCATCAAGAGAGTGGCTGGAGACCTACTCAAAGCGTCATCGATGAACTTGATCAATGCATCGTCCGTCTCATCTTCTGTGATAGTGATGCTCAGCTGCATCAGTTTTTGCAACGCTTCCTTCCGGCTGGGCTCAGCGTAATAATCAACCACCGAGGAGACTGCAGCCGAGAACATCAACGCGGAGGGTACCGTCTCTGCAAAGATGTTACAAGCGATTGTTCGAATGTTAGAGTGCCTAGCGCCCTCCAGGACATTTGCGATGAATCGGTCATTTTGCACGTTACTTGTAATGACAGAGGTGACCAGCATATCAGATGCGCGCGCGCAAGAGATCTATTGCAGAGAAATGGTACTCGATCTTCATTAGTTGAATACGATGTGAAACATACCGTTCCATCGTTGTGCCGTTTCATTCGGTTGCAAAGGTAGTACATGATGTCATCTGTAGCCTTCAGTGCCGAGTGGTACAGAGTCCAGTCATGGATCGGGTTGTCGTTAAGGTACATATACCTGGACCGCATCAGTAGTGATCCTGCGATTCGACTCGATATCCTACCTGGTCACGTCAGCAAACTTTTCAAACCACTGCGCTACCGTGTGTCCTTGCAAAACATTGTCGAACATGGTGATAGGTAAACCAAGCTGACTTCATCGTTATTAACAGCATTTAGACTGCTGGCTTATGAACATACCACAAAGTTTGCCGCCCAATAGATAGGAACCCGGTTAATGACATCTTTGACTATGTCAACGACCTTGGTATTGTAACTTGCATATTTGGATGTCTGCTTCACCAACGTTTTGACCATATCTGTGAAGGATACACCACGGAGACTCTCGTCCACGATGCTTGTCCATACCTAGCCATTTTTAACACCAACCGTCCAGAGTCAAAGTTCGCAACTGACCTCTGTTAAACCCACTTCAACACCTTTTGTAAGCCTCAGCAGGCGCTTTCTATACAGAGCATCTAACTGACGATTGTTGTGTTCAGCCTCAATTGGCTTCTGAAAATCATAATACGTGAGCACATCCCTCGATCGAGAGGCGATAAGAGGGTGCATGAAATCAGGCGTCATGAATGGAACATGAGCATAGATCGAGCCAGCAGGGTACTGGTCTGGCAGGAGATGAAAGAGGAGCTTGCTGAGCATTCCTCCGTATGGATCGTCAGCGGTGTCCACCATACAATGTTGGTATCCCCAGGATGTTAAATTGTAGGCTAAATGAGTGTACATTAGAGAGAACGTCGCATGGAAAGAAGAAAAGATACCAACGGGTGAAATCCACAGTCAAGAATCGATCCCCACGCGTCAAGCATATCGCGTCCGCCAAGATGGCACGGGAAATGGTATATCCCGGACATAACCCAGCACCTGGAATAGGTGGCTTGGTTTCTTCCGCTTGCAAACCGACCTTGAACGATCTGAGCATTAGTGATCAAAGATACACCCGGGAACACACATGAAGTTCTAGATCATCGATATGTCCATAGAGCTCTTCTGCTGCAAACTATAGATCGTTCAATAGCCGCATGAAGCGCGAGAAAAACGTTTTACATGGATGGATGGATCTGGATTCCATTCTTCAAAGGATTCGTATGCTAAAAGTTTCGTGAGTAAACAAAGGTCATGCTGTAAGCAGAAACTTACGTCGTAGACCAATAAATTTGCGAAACTCGTTGAGCTATATTTTTTTCTATAAAAAAAATGCACAATCACTGAAACGGTGTCGTACCGTGCAAGCGCCCCATCTCCTTCCCTGTTCTATCGCTAACATCTCTACCACTTTCATCACAGCAGGACAACCCCTGGCACGGAATGCACCAGCCCTCCGCTCGGTTGCATCTTGCAGTATCCGAGCGAGGTCTTTGTTGGCGAAAAGTCCATCAGGACCTCGTTTCAGTCTGGTATCACACTAAATCACAAACTAGACACCATACGATGACCGTGAAAACGCACCCGTCAAATGTCCAAGTCTTGACATCAGCTGGGGGTACAATCTTTTCTCGAACCACTTTTCTGAATTCCTGTAGAGTCACCTGCGTGAATATAGATCAAATTTACAATGTAAGCGACAAAATAAAAGAGCATACCATTCTGGGGTCTCTACCCTCAAAGAATTTTTCAAATTCTCCATTCAGCCACACCTCGTCCTGTTGAGAGATGGAAGCATGCCAATGATAGAGCAAGTTAAACTCAATGGAAACTGCATTCCCTTGTCCCCGAGGAGACACGCAATGATCAAAATCGCGAAATGACTGTTGGCCAAAACGTTAATTATCATCTGCCTCCAATATACGAATAACGAACCTACCGAAAGTGGGTCAAGACGCCAGGTAAAGGCGTCCCTCGTAAGCCCCAAGATAGCGCCAAGGTAATCCGAAAGGATAATTTGCATGAAGAACGCGGTATTGACCATCCTTGCTCTGTGGTAAATTTCATCATCTTGAGCCCGTAGAGTGTCATTTTCGTCGGACATGTGCAAGGTAAATGTGCCGCGTTCGTTAAGATCCAGAATCTTCTGTGAAATATACTATCACAACACATGAGCGGGCATACATGCCAGAAAAGTAGAATGATAAACGTACATTGTGGTGACGGCTAAAAAGCACAGCAAGCGCGCAGACAGAGGGTGGCATGAAAAGTAGACGGCTGTCCGCGAATGCATCATTCCAGATCTCTCCGGAGCCATTTTTTTTCCGCATGTTCTCAGCCTGCTCCACCGTATTCCCGTAAATAATGCTCAGGTCAAGATAGCTGCTGGCATCATTAATCGTCCAGTCCAACGTGTTCGTATTGAAAATGCTGTGGATAATGAGATCTGCGAATGCGAAAAATAAACTCGACAAGCCACCAGGATGCGAGATGAAGTCGTCTCTCCGACATAGGAGGCGATCGAAGATCAAGCCTGGGTCGGGAAGAGATGGGAATGAAAGGACCCGAGTAGAAGGGACAGATCGTGCATAAGGTTGACCTGCTTGCCCGAGAGAGGGGAAAAGGACATTGTAGTTGGATCCATCTGCACTGCGGAAGGCATAAGAGACAGACTGTTCTCCGATGATCGTTGATGGGGCAATACGAAAAGTAGAAAGGAATCCAGTGGGCGGGTGGGGTAAGTCTTTGTATACTATGACGGATATCTGAATATTATAGGTTACGAATCATAACATCGATGACCTACATAAGCTGATGACATGTTGCTGCACTATTTTGACAAAAGGTGAATCCTTGGGAAGGCGTGCCATCATCACCAAGACTTTCTCGAGCTAGACGCTGCTATGAGTTGAGAGGATACAATGTCACGAATTACTTGCAAGAAACTCTCTGTCATCGATTGTGCCACGTAGATTGTCTATAGCGTCTGCGAACGCCGGCTACGCAACCAATGGGAGGTGTGTGAATAACAATAACGTTTGTGAAGATGGCGGGCAGGTCTCACCAAATCAGTGATACTGAGAGGGGGACCACGGAGAGCAATTTGCTGGAAGTCGCGCATATTCCTCCCAGCCAGATGTGCAACCGAAGTAGCACTGCTGACGCTGGATTGGAGTCGAGAGAGTAGCAGCTGCAAGATAGTCTGCATAATCGACCCGCCCGCGCGAAAACCATTGGATTGTGTTTCCATCATCGATATTGGTTCGTTGTAGAGTGTTGAAAGGATCATAAGAGTCGGAAAAGAGCGGCGAGGGGAAACCCACGGTCGAGCTCGTGTAGTTCAAAGATAAAAAGTTGAACCTGGGGATGGGTGAATATTAATATTTGAATACCAATCTAGAAGTAAACCCACAACGGCACGGGACTCGGAAAGTCTGAGCGGGCGAACTTTTGTGAACGCATATTTCCCCTGGGCTTTTTCCCGTCAACTCAAAAACCACATGGCAATTGTTCAAGTTGTACCTTCAGCTGGCCACATCCCGGCACACGGCATCGCTATCCCGGTCCTCACAATATTAGTGAAGGCGCACCACCGCGTCCTCTGAACATTGACATGGTCTTCGAACGACAGTCATCCATAACAAGACACGACGGCACCCCCGTCCCCACCATAGTGCAAAACAAGGCGCGTCCTGTCCCAAATCCACCCATGATACTACCCGTGCATGACATGTCCATCGGACTCCATCCCCTGTTGGCATTTAGGTTGTTTACTATCTTTTCAGAGTCTTCATGAATCGTACCATCCACCCTTTAAAGTTTAGGTGTTCCTGCCGATATGATAGAGACCAAGTTGGGTGTAAGAGTTCACGCCCGGGAAGATCGAGTTGGAAACTACAGTACTATGTTGACCAATGACCGGCAACAAGTAGAAGGTCCGCCTCCAGATTAGTCGGCAAGCTTTGATAGCCTCACTGACCCATGACCTCGCTTAAAAAAGGAAGGAGTCTAAGTGCGCTCTCACGCATACATATGGAGCTAAACTGGAACCAGAGTCATTGAGTCCGTTGGGTACGTCCGTCGGGGACTCCGAGTCCGGCTCGGAGATTTGTCATAATATGCATCGTGCAATCACCGGAAAACGAACGGTACTATACCGGGCGTGCGGCTTCAATTCTGAGGGTTGTCGCACGGTTGTATTCCGTAAGTACTTTCATGCTGCAGCCGCATCCGAAGAGGCTACTTATATAACAGCCTATCGAGAAGAAGCCAACGGGTGTTAGAACTGATGACACAGGCTTCCTCACTTACCATGGCCCCCGTTCGTCCAGTCGAGGAGTTGTCGGATGAAGCAGTATTAGCAAGTCTGGGGTACAAGCAGGAGCTCAAGCGAGCCTTTAAACCCATCGAGGTGAGTAGTATAAAATCAAGTACATGTACATCAATCGAAGGGACTTTTATTAGGTTTTTGGTGTCCTTTTCAGTATCGTTGGGCTGTTACCATCGATAGCGTATGTCCTGACCCCGTGTCCTACATTTGCCGTGTTCTCAACTCTGACAGTTCTGTGCTTTCAACTTCGATGTCTAATGGAGGGGCCGTATCAATGGTGTGGGGCGTACGTTGTATACCTCCCGTTTCCTATGTTTGTTTCTCACCCTTCGTAGTGGGCTTTTGGGTCATTTTTCATTCTGTGCATCGGGATTGCACTTGGCGAACTGGCATCATCGGCCCCGACAGCGGGTGGGGTATGTATTTTCGGTACATCCTGCGACGATGTAAACCGTACGATTGATGTTTTCCATAGCTGTATTACCTGACATACAAGTTATCGTCCCCTCGGTATCGCAACGTTTTGTGTTGGATCGTCGGATGTGAGTCGGTGACATCTTATTTTCCGCTGAAGGGCTTATCAAGGCATATCAGACGCGAGTACAATTGGCGCGGTAACTGGTACAGGTATGTGAGAACCTTTTTCCATTTCCCCGCTTTTGATGGACCGTTCTCAGCTTCGATAGACTGGGCATTAACTGTCCAGATCGCCGCCGCCGCAAATATAGGCTCTAATGGGCAGTTGGTTATCACAACATCCCAGTCCTAGTGAGTTTCTTCCGCAACATCCATTCAATGCAATGTGTGAATAAGTCTGCAACAGCGGCATCTACGCTGCATTGGTCATCAGCCAGGCTGTTATTTGTAGTTTTGGCACGAATGTGCTTGCAAGGCTGCAGAGACTATATATTGCTTGTAATATTGTGTGAGCTCGGATTTTACTTCTGGATCACAGCGGCCTGAAACGTGTACAGGTTATGTCTAGCAGTCATTGTCGCGCTACCGGTCGCAACGCCGAAGGAGTTGATGAATTCTCCCTCGTATGTCTTTGGAAATTTCACGAATGGTAGAGATCATAAATTTGGTTCTGGAACTGTTATACTGAAGTTTCTAGTTTCTGGATGGCCGGATGTATTTGCATTCATTCTTGGTTTACTGACGCCACTCTGGACGATCGGTAAGTTTGTGTTCGTGTTTGATCTCCATAACCCAATATCGATGGTTTCCGCTTCAAAGCTGGTTATGACTCGTTGATACATATCAGCGAAGAGTCATTGAACGCTGCAACTGCTGCCCCTTGGGGAATGGTAAGTTCATACCTTGTTGTCATACTCCGTACCAACCCCGAAATTTTACAAGGTCAGTGCTATCATGGTTTCAGCCGTACTGGGATGGGGTGGGTCCCAATATACCTTGTCTACAGTGTTTCTCATTCCGACAAGGCATCAACGTATCATTGGCATTTTGTATGGGATCTGACCTTTCCAACGTCCTGGGTAGTACCGTCAACCAACCAATGGCCCAGATATTTTTGAGTTCTTTCGGACAGTCATGGACGTTAGTCTTATGGTCATTTGTCATTGTTGTCCAGTGAGTTTCCATCTCGTTTTGCCCTCGTCATTCTCATATTTCCTTTAGATACATGATGTGTTCTTCATGGGTTCTCGCAACCTCCCGACAATCGTTTGCATTCGCTAGGGATGGGGCCCTTCCTTTATCTAATTTGCTGTACAGAGTAAACACTTCCACGGGCACGCCGGTTAATACGGTCTGGTTCGGCTGCGCATTTGCGCTGCTCGTTGGGTTACTGGCTCTGTCGGGTTCAGCAGCAATCAATGCCGTGTTCACACTGTCTGTGACGGCGTTGTACGTGGCGTACATCATTCCCATCGTATCGAGGTTTGTGTTTGAGAACAATTTCAAGCCAGGCCCGTTTTCCCTCGGGGTATTGGTAAGTTTGGCTCTTTCCGGACGAGCGTGATGCTGACATGGGGGTTTAGAGTGCACCGATTGCAACGGTCGCTGTCACCTTCATGGCCTTTATGCTCGTCATTCTTTCTTTTCCGTCCTCTCCTGGCGCACAAGCTTCGACGATGAATTATGCGTCGGTCGTATTGGGCGGGGTAATGATACTTGCGATGATGTGGTACTATTTCCCGGTGTATGGGGGCGTGCATTGGTTTAGTGGCCCAACATATACCGTGGAGGATAAGAGGTGGTTGGTAGAGCGTGATGGCCCCGATGGGTCGGATCAGGAAAAGGCGGTGGGTCACAAGAGGGATGATCCCATATTTTGAAGTGTGGCATCATACCAGCACCGTTTTCAACGGCGCAACGCTAATCTTGTGTCATTTCATTGAACGAAAGTGTATTATGTAGTACTGATGTTTGACATGCATGTCTTTATAGATCTCAATGATACAGCTGTGGTACTGATATCGCGTTGGGCACGATCCTGTGTTGGATCGGAAGCGGTGAGAATCAATCTAAGTTAGAATCCGTGTCGGGGATCGCAAGAAATGCGCAAGGGTGAGTTTCCCTGTCCAGAAGCTCATACGACAATCCCGCTCGAAATCCTTTGGAATTTGCGCGTACCATCCCAGTACGAGCTGGTATAGATTCGTTTCCCAATTAAAACTCCCGAACAAACTCCCCGACGTTGATATCTTACCTCTGAGCTAGACAGAATACGGGAGCGATCGCTTCTTCCAGCCATACGAGGGAAATTTGCTATGTGACGACGACGACTATCAGTGGTTTGGGGGGCCCACGCGGAGATCAATCAATTGTTGGACACCAGGGCACTGTCGACGAGTTAGTACCGAGGTCTATACCGCGTCTGCTGGGATGGCACGCGAGATAGTAAACCGGACATAACCCAGCATGACTCAGTTTCCAGGATTTGAACGTTAGATACACTTTAGAATACACATGAAGTACAAGATACAATCAATGTATCCGTAGAGCTATGCTGTGGGTCGAACTCATGATCGTCCATCTGCCTCCAACATACGAAGAACGAACATACTGCAAGTGGGTCATTTCCCTCGAAAGTCCCGAAATGGTGTCAAGGTAAATATTCCACGATCGTTGAGAGCGCGATATACTATCACAGGGCATGGGCGCATATTCATGCCGGTGAAAAGATGTACATTGTGGTCATTGGCGATGGCTAAAGAGCGTAGCAAGAGGGTGGTATGAAAAGTAGATGGGGAAAACATCATTCCCGATCTCTCCGGAAATGTACGTCGTGGCGGCAATAACTACGGATCAGTGACATGATCCATGAGCGGTATTGAGCGCTGAGCGCTGAGGTCTGAGAGTTGGTAGCGTCGGCGCCGTTGTCCCGTAGCCAATTAATCAGATGTCTCATGTCATGGTTGTCTCTAGATTAGCTTCACACAGGCTGAACAGCCAATCAGCGAGCTACTTCAAGATAGTTTCCGGGGTCTTCTACAGCCTCAACACCAAACCACTTTTTATGATGTTCAACTTCAGCACCTACCGAATACTCAGACAAGTATATCCTGATTCACGCTCTGCTACTCGACGTTGGGTTACGTCTCTCGAGGAGGAAACCGGCGCTGTCAATTTCAAGTCGACCGGCGTGGCAGCAGGGCTCGATGACGGCCAACAATCGACGTCGCACATATATCCGCCTGTCATGGACGAGAACAAAGTTCTCCCTGATTTCTTCGACGGGACGTACGAAGAGGTCTTAGACGCTTGTCAAAAGGAAGGGCGGATAGCATGTGTGATACTCGTGTCCGCCGAACACGACGACGTGCCGGAATTCAAGCGGTTAGCCCCCCGTTCCACGTTTACGGACCTTTCTGCTCATCTTACCTGTCGTTAGATCTACCCTCACCCACCCTGGTTTCGTCCGCATGCTCACCGAGAACGATTTTATCGTGTGGGGGGGAGACATCAGAGACGGCGACGCGTGGGACGGTGAGCAACCTCCTGTCGTCCTCTACAATGTTTCCTCACACGCTTCACCGTAGCTGCTCAAAAACTACAAGCAACAACGTACCCCTTCGTCGCCTTCGTCGCGCTTCAACCGCGCCGGAACCACTCGTCCAATTTGCAGTCCTCGTCCCCAACGGCTGTGCTGACCGTTCTCTCGCGTCACCATGGTCCTTCCGCCCCAGAGTCCGGACCGACCTCTGCGCAGACGCTCATGAACCATCTCGAACATCAACTGTTGCCTCGCGTCCATCCGTTTCTTGGGCGGTTCAGGTCCCAAATCCAAGAGCGGGAGAGAGACCGGAACCTCCGTGAACAACAAGACAGAGCCTTCCAGGAATCTTCCAAACGCGATCGCGAGCGTATGCAGGCCCGAATCCGCGCCGAACAAGAAGAAGCGGAGCGCTTGGAGCTGGAGCAGGAGATGCGTCGTCGGGAAGACCAACGGATGCGTTTGGAGCAAGAAAGGCAGGAGAACCGGCTCGCGTTGAGATTGCATCATCGACGGTGGATACGACGGTGTATCGTACCGGCCGAACACCGAGGCCCAAGCGGCATTCGTCTCGCCCTCAAGTTACCTGGAAAATCCCGCCTTGTTCGGACGTTTCCTCCCCATTCTACGTTGACGGAACTGTACGCATTCGTGGACACGCAAATGCTGCCCCTCGACTTGCTACCGGAGACGGACCCTGAACATGCATTGGAGGGTCCGGGATCGGACCGACAGAAACTCGAGGATTACATTCAGTCACAGGGCAAGAACGTGGATGCTTGGTGGGGTTTCAAACTTGTACTTCCTTATCCTAGACGAGAAATCAAGTGGACTACCAGCGTATCACTCGAGGGGGTAGGGCTGAAGAGTGGTGAACAGCTCGTCGTGGAGCCGACGAATGAACGTGTCGACTCCAAGCCTTCCTTGGATGATGACGATTACGAGTCAGAGGACGATTGACGTCTTCTGGAATCCAAACAAGTATTCAAGTTTCACCAAGTATCGCTGGGGGTGTTGTGTTGTCGTAGCATGGATGCTAGTCCTTGATACCAAGACTCTCGGGAACGTTATTTAGAACAGCTAGGACCCGCTTCCATAATTCTTATGTCTTGGATCAGCAGTCGTGTTAGATGGTGTTGCATACTAAATTATTAATCACGTGGATTCTGGCCATCCCAAAGCATTGCTCCTTGAATACACAGGCTATGCTCATCCTCAAATGTACATACTTCCTTCACCTACTTCCCCAAGAGTAGAACGGGGCACCAGAGATCTCGTCGCAAATTCAGCACGAGCGCGTAAACTCGATCCACCCACTTCTTCTCCAATGACCGAAAAGAGCCACCTATGCGCCCTTTCCAACGTGTCTCTGTCCCAGTTCGTGTCTGGGAACTCTCCAGCAGCGCCCCTGCCGTCGAACGTCGTCGGTGGAGGCGGTAGCACCTTGGGACAAGGCAGTAAAAGAAGGACGGTGGAGAGATCGCGGGTCGTGTCCCCACTTGCAGAACGCAGAAAGAGTTCGTTCAACAAGGAGGCTGTAGTCGATTGCAAGAGGTTCGGCGGAGCGAACAACTCGAGTCCAGCATTCTATCACGATAGCAGTTAGGAAAATCAGTCGTTGACGCGCGTGCCTCACAATATTAATCTTACATCGACTGGTTGTTTCCAGTTCCCGGCAGAAAGGTACCGAATTGGTGCATTGTCCTGATAGATGACGCGCGGTGATATATATACCTTGGTCGCATAAGAATCTAGAATAGCCACGCTGGACGATCGTAAGAAGAATGTCAACAACGAACGCTGGGTAGTTGCCTAGTTGGCTGTAAACGCGCGATGATCGCCGTGGTGTATGCGGTCATGGCAAAGCGCGGGAGCCGTGTGCGCGTCTCAGCTTCGGACACGACGATGACAGCGTTCGTCCAAGACGGACAAAACAAGAGGCCCACCTGTATGTGCCCGTCAGCGACGTAGAGCGAATGCGGGGAAACGGATTCCCACTGGAAGGGTGTTGACGTGGATCGCAGCCTGTTGTTCACCAAGATGGACCACGGTCGCCCAACGCACACCAGCCTCGCCGGAGGCAACGAGGAGTGGTTTCCCTATCGGCAACGGTGTGTCGTGGAGGGATTTGAACTGGACGGTGACATCGGGGGGCTGGTCTGACTCAGATCGGGTGGGGTGTGTCGACGATGGGGTGAACTCGTCTTCGTCGTCGGATTCGACGGCGTATCGAGGCGGAGGGGCGTCTGCGAGAGGATCAAAGGCGTCCTATGTGATCATTCAAAAGATCGTACCACTCAACGGTCGTTTGCACTCACCATGGTTGTTGGAAGCGTACCAAATAGAGTAGTCAACACTTTGCAAGTTACATTGTAATGCTACACCGACTGAGATCATTCTCGACCGCCATTGCACGTCGACATGAAAATCCATTGGTACATCTACAACTATCCAACTGCATGCCACCTTGACCCATTCTCAGTAGGGTTTGCCCCGCGCCAACACGCCCCCCCAGATGCCCCGTCGAGGCGGGCCCACCCCAAAACGACCCATACCGCACGTCTCCAAGGTCGTCGCAGTCGCCAGCGGCAAGGGCGGCGTCGGGAAAAGCACCGTCGGAGGTGTGCACGTCCGTGTCTCGTCTCCGCGTCGTACACTCACCGCTCAGCAGTGAACCTCGCGTTCGCGCTCGCCAAGCGGGCACCTCCACCCCTCGGACGTCGCCTCCGTGTGGGCATTCTTGACCTCGACATATTCGGCCCATCCATACCGACGTTGATGGGTCTTCAACATGCGGATGAACCTGCTCTGACGTCTGGTACGCCCCTCTTCACTTGTCCTTCACAAGACTCTCATCACGCTTGACACGACAAACAGACGGCGCCATGTTGCCTATCGTGAACCACGGGCTGCCCACCATGTCCATGGGATACCTGCTTCCCCAGTCTACCCAGACCCAGGCGCGGGAAGATGCCGCTGTCGTGTGGAGAGGTCTCATGGTTCAAAAAGCAGTACAACAACTCCTGTTTGACGTTGACTGGCGCGAATCTGGCCGTGGTCCTGGCTTGGATGTCCTGATCATCGATATGCCGCCAGGCACGGGCGACGTCCCCTTGACGCTCGGACAATTAGTTATACTGAATGGTATGGTCATTCGTTACTGTTCACTTTCAGGATTAATATCATATCAGGCGCTGTAATTGTATCAACCCCACAAGACGTTGCCCTCGCAGATGTACGACGGGGCATCGCCATGTTTCGTAGAATCTCAGTCCCTGTAAGTCATTTTCATGGTCTTGTCTCTTTTTGCTGAATAGGACATAGATCTCGGGAACGATTCTCAATCAAGCCTACTTTATCTGTCCTTCATGTACGACTCCTCATCAGCTCTTTGGTTCTCCCGACGCCTTTCGTTCCACCGCTGCGACACTTGGGGTCCCCATTCTTGGTGAGCTTCCTCTGGTGAATGGCGTTAGCACGGGTGGGGATGGGGGCGTTCCGTACACACTGACGGCGAGTTTGGAACAATTAAAAGTCGATGGGTCTGGTGGGGAGGTGTGGAGAAGCGTGATGGAAGATACAGCTGACAAGGTTTGGCAATCGATTGCCTGACATCTTACTCATGCTGGAAACACTTCGCATCCGCCTTGGGTACCTCTTGAACGCTGGATGGGATTTTGTTAAGCTGTGGGCGAACATTTGAACCTCTACCAAAAGATCATCTCAGACGAATCTTCCCAATCATATACGAGCAATCGATAGCATTCTGAACATACAAGGTCACAATAACTGAAAAAAAATATAAAGAAACCAAGGAAATCTATCAAAATAGATTGTTGTTGGACAGGCTGGAGACTTGTAGTGTTGGTCATTGCAACGAAAAACCCTGGAAATCTAAGAATACTTCATCCGACGACAGGTCCCACACAACGAGCACCTCTACGATGAGTCGTGGCTCTTTGGATACAACCATGGTTGTCCCTGAGGCATCGTCACCCGTGTGAGGGTCCACTTGAGACTCTTTGGATGCAACCGTAGTTCGAGCGGCGTCACTCGCGGCGACAGAGGCCAACTCGCTGGATGCAATTAACGTTGTTGCTGACGCGTCACTGGTCAGAGGGTCGACGGCAACCTGAAGAGAGGGGAGGGTAGATATGTTAGGTTCGTCTATGCTGCATGAAGAAATAGGATGGTGATCAACGACAGGCAGTTCCGCCGAGTCGCCGACAAGCTCAGGGACGAGAGCTGGCGGGGCATCGAGCGTCAGCTCTCGCCCCTTGCCATGTTTATATCTGCGGGGCTGCGGCTTGACTCCGTGGGTTTCGACAGGTAGTGAGTCTCCAGAGGTACCATTCCGGGAACTCTTCTTTGGGTACTCAACGTGGGAGGGGGACGCAATGTGTATTGGGCGTTTCTTCATTGGGCGAGGTTTGTATACGCTGGATATTTTGAGGGTCACAGCGAAACTAGTCATGTAGTCACCGTCATTGTCGGCCCAGTTGGCGATATCTTCCCTTATGTCCATGGCGAACAAGGCGAGAGCGGGATCAAAGGGGGACGGATTGGAATGAGAATGGTCTCCAAGTGAAGCAGGGGAACCACTGCGGGATGTCTCTTCAGATTCGGCGTCCGAGAGATCCAGATTTGGGTCTCGCTTCGTCTTCCGCCTGTTGTCCCAAGTATCAAGTTGGGATTCGGCCAGGGTGGCAAGCTCTGGAGGGACTTGAATTTCCTTGACGACGATGACGGAGGCCCCGATTTCGGCAGCCATCATGTCGAGGGTGTCCAACGACGCTTCGAGATGCTGACGAGGGAGACCTACGAGCATGCCAGAGTCAGCGACGCCGAGCTCGTAGTATGCTTGTCCCCCGCCTTCGAGAAGACGCCATTTGAGCTGTGTGACGAGACGGTCGAAACGGGCGGGGGTAGGAGCGATGAGCTGGAGTTTATACTCGACATTACCCTGGAAGAGGAGTGAGTGGGACAGGAGAGAGAGAGGAGACTTTGCGGACCTCGTCTGCTTCGGGCACGAGCTTTAGATTAATATTGTGGGTGGGCAGCGCATCCCATGGACTGGGCACGCGTACGTTCTCTTCGCCAAACATGTCCAGGAGACGTCTGTCAGTCTTGATGCACGTGGTTCACTCTGACCAAGACCACCACCATCATGCCAGCACCGTCGACGGCTCGTCTCGTCTCCTTTTGTTTTCTGCTGACCCGTCTGACTCTCTCCCAGATGACAATGAAGCGCATCCACCGCGAAATCGCCGACGCGAACAAGAACAAGGAAGACCTCGGCAACATCACACTCGCACCCACACCGGACAGTCTCTTCCGCTGGAAGGCCACCATACCAGGCCCTCAGGGCAGCCCATACGATGGTGGTGTGTTCAGCGTCGACATTCAGCTCGCCTCCGACTATCCGTAGGTCTCCCAGTCATCCACACACCCACCGCGGCTCATCTCTGTTCAGGTTCTCGGCACCCAAAGTCACCTTTACCACCAGGTCAGCACACTCGTGGACAGCGTACCGGACGCTCACCCCCCGTGTCAGGATATACCACATGAACATCTCGGACAACGGAAACATATGTATTGACATCCTCAAACAGAACTGGTCTCCCGCCCTGTCCCTTTACAAGGTCATGCTCTCTCTCTCATCGCTCCTCACTGATCCCAACCCACGTGCGTCTGTCCTTTTCTTTTTCACCCACCTATCTCCATCTTGTTCTTTTTCCCAGATGACCCGTTAGGTAAGATTCGGCGGCTTAAATATTCTTGCATCACCGCTCATGACCGTGCAGTCCCTTCAATTGCCACCGAGTATATGCGTAACCGACCGCAGCACGACCGGACCGCGAGACGCTGGACGGACCTGTATGCTCGTCCACCACCACCACCACCACCCCAACCAACATCCGTTTCCGCACCCATCAAGAAAACCAAGGGCAAGGAAAAGGCGTTGACTTCGCAAACTGCTTCATCATCTAGCAGGAGCCAACACTCGAGCGATAGTGAAGGCTCTTCACAACGACCGCAGTCGGAACTGATAATAATTGACGATTTGGGTGATGAAGTACTATCCACCCCAGCCCCCACGGTACCACGTCGGTCTGAAAGGAAACGGCGAAGAGAAGAGGGTGTTAGTGTTGGAGAGGAAGAACGGTTACGCAGTAGACCCAGAATTCAGCCCGAGAGTTCGAGTCCTCGATTGCAGTTGTCCGGGGAGGTTATTGTTATCGATGATTAGCCTTGAATATGCATGTCACGATCCAGCTTACGCGCATCCAAGCACTCAGATCGGACAAGTTCCTTAGGCAAGATAATGGCATCACGATCCTACAAGTCAAGCATTTCACGGTCATCGGGCAACCGAAAGCAATCACCAGAAGGGAGCTGGTCAACCCATCGCAATGTTTATGCGCTCAAGGCACCCAGAATTCGTGCATTTCCACAGGTGTTCAGTGCTTCAGCATTGAAGAATAAGTAAATGACTGAACTTTGCCTGCCATTAGCTTCAGGCAGTCAACCTCTCCATGATGGATGAGATGATCTGAATCTCAGCAAGATTCTTGCAGAGGAATCCATGTGATAGATGTTGGGATATGAAATGATATGAGAGTTGATCAACCTTACCTTGCATGACTAGCTGGCTGCCTCAAAATGATGCTACTCCAGCTTGCAGATATAATTGACACCCCCTACCCTTGCATCGCCTTGTAACACTTTAGGAATGTAACTGACTCTGTGCATAAATAGTTGCTTTCCCAATGCATTATAAGATATTATAAACTGTTGATAATTACTACTGGGCACATCCTTGTGCCCAACTGTGGAAACCTGAGGGGGCCACCCCTGTGACTGTAACTAGGTCAATTTGTCATGGTTCTATTTGTCATTGATGAGGACCCTGTTCACTGCTATGCCTGAAAAAGACTTAGCAAAGGACTTAACAAATGTACAAGGTTCATATTCATCTATGCTGCACAAACAGACCATATCAACAATGTAGGACTAAAAGTACATACAAATGAGTGTTGGTTGCAATAGAAAGCCATGTGTTGAAGTCGCTACACTACTACAAAGTAGGCTAGATCTGAGGGAGGAAAACTAGCTCACCAGTTGTATAAACATTAATGTAGACAACATTGATGTAGACAGCATGTTATGGTAACTAGAAGAGTTGTTATTGGAACTCAGACACTGAGTTTGAAAGCACATACTATAGGTTTGCTTATGTAAATAATAGTGGTAACCTAAGTACATAATAGATACATATTCAACACTTCCCTTTGCTAAGCAGCTACTCTGAGCACATAAGCAAATACAGTACTATGACTATGGTTTGTCATAGAACTCTAGGCCTAATTGTTTTCAGCAATGAGTGAGTACATCCAAACCAAGATTCTTGGTAAACATATCAGTGGGGTTTTTGGTGCCCTTGATGTAAAAGATCTCAATGAGGCTTTCCTTGACATAGTTGTGGATGCCATGCCATCAAAGATCAATGTGTTTGGAGCAGCTTTCAGTCACCAGGTTTTCAATCATAAAGATGGAACCCTGATTGTCATCACAGATCAGAATGGATGATTGATAAGTAGTAGCAATGGTTGCATGACTCACACATGAGTCACAAGGGTGGCTCACAGTACCATTTAGCATGACTCACAAGTGTGACTCATGATATAGTAGTATATATTACAAACTCAGTAATTGAGTTTGAATAACACTCTTGACCAGTAACCACTATGTTCGACATTAAGTTCCATTTAAGCCATCAGGTATGTTCCTATCCTAGGATAACACCCTTCCTCCTTTTAACAGGTTATGAGCCCTGTTACAATTCACCCCTATTCATTTTTCCTCCTTGTCATCCTGCTTATTCTCCTAGGCATTCTCATCAGATATCTTGTCATATTGATTACCTTCTTATGCATTTCTGTCAGACATATGTCTCATTGTACAGCCCAGTTGACATCATCATTTCCTCTTTTGTTTCACTTGCTGTG
>JBBPLF010000571.1:0-16482 GCA_038089615.1 Aureoboletus auriporus
TACGAAGAACTTGCACAATTAATCGAGAACGAGAATGAAGCCGAGAGTACTTAGCAGTCCATTTGTACTAAATCAATAGAATCTCTTGATTGGTTGGCAGTGACAGGCTGGCAGTTTCCGGACACTTCGACTGACTTCGAGAGGTGGCAAGAGGTCCACTTCGATAGCACAAACTAAGTCGAACTCAGCCCCAATTGCAACTTCGATTCAATTCGATTCGCCTTGCGGCAAGACTACTCCCGTCGCGCTTCTCCGATCTCCAGCATGCAGCCAGTGAGGGTCCAGTGGTCAGCGCGGACGCAAGCAAATGCAGTTGCGATGCGCTTGTGGTTTTTGTCGATAAGGCTCCCAAGCACATCTCGCTGTCAGCTACGAAAGCGGACGTTCAAGAACTGTCTTCGAAACTCCGTACACTGACTGTGAGCGCAAAGAAATCGGATGTGACAAGGGAACTTGGGATGTTCTTGCGTGTTGCGTGTGCTCTGGGACCACGTCGTATCCCCGATTATCTACTTCCTCTAAACAGTCTGCCCTATTCAGTCTCGTATCTGGTGTCCCAGTGCGGAGTTCTCCCTTCTTCCACTCCATGCCGCTGGTCCGTATAGGAAGGGTGAACGGAACCTTTCAGGTCTTTACATCTCGTCTTATACCCCAACTTTAGCCGCTCTCATTCGTGCGAAGCGACCAGTCCACCGAGTTCGGCTACTCAGAAGGCGCTTCATTGCTATAGGTCAAGCGAACGCCGTCGGTACAAATCAACTGGTTTCCGTCGGTACCGAGCTAGTTGACATTGGCTAGCACGTTGGTTCTTTGACGAGGTTCACGCACATTGAAGGATGGGACTCTTGCATCTCGGGGGTTGTTGATGAGCTGGGTGAGAATGCATGGGTACACCTTGCCTATCATGGAATCCCAAATTAACAACACCCATTCGGATCTGCGTCCGCTCTCTGCAACGGACATTTCACGATTCAACGGATCATGCAGTGCGATCTGAGAAATTCCGAATTTGCGTACCTGTCGGCTTGTCATACGACGGTCGGAGACGAAGAGAGTCCGGACGAGGTGATCCATCTCGCATCGGCGATGGTGGACGATGCAGAGACGAACAAGATCACGTCGGTGTTTTATCAGTATATGATGGATGGGTTGGGTGGTTTGAATCATACGCGTGCTGCGTATGCACTAAGGAGGACGACGAGGATGGTGGATGTACTGCTTGATCAACGGATTCTATATGTACATATCGTTGCCTAGCTCTCTCTTCGTGACCCCTGCGTTGCAACCAGCCATTTCTGCTCACTGTACCAGTTTGATAGTGCCACGGACTGGCGCCGTTTCCTCTCGTGTCCCTGGGGGTTCACCATATCAAAACTGACGGTACAGGCCACATTGGCTGAGATGGGGACCCGAAATGAGCATATACCCTTTGATTCCCCATACACAACTTGGGCACTTGACACAAGGACGACCGCCGTATGCATGGAACCTTTAATGTGGTGCTCAGTACACAAGACTGCTCACACATTTGTGGCCGTCGGTATGCACCGTCTACCATCTGATCTCCGGATTCCGACGATATGTGAGCAGAGCGGGAACTCGAACAATACCTCAACGTGCGTCGGACGAAAGTGGGTACAGAATTAATACGTTCGAACCTGCTGTTTTGCGTCGACATTCGTTCAATATAGTTTGTGTAAGAGAGGTTGAATCTGGGCGAGAATCGACAATTAAATAATTACAGCTGTTGAAAATTTCAAATTACATAATATGCTAACTTATCGACACTGCCACACTGGTGCAACCGATGCATCTTCTGATGGAACTGCACGCTGCAACGAGAAATTTCGGGACATTTTACGGAAACGTGAAACCAGAACTTTACACCCCTTTACAGAACGTCCAGGAAAGTAGACGTACGAAACGGGCAAGCACGAGAACGTTTATGAACCGGGATTAATATATTCTTGCAAGTTGCCACAGCAGTAGGACCAGTTCTCAGAATTCTCAAATGAAGCTTCCCGTGTCCCCGCACTCCGAGTTTTCCACACAAGCTGCGGAAATATTAATGTTGGCGGACAAGCGGTCTTTCTGAAACCGTCGACGAGTCTGTAACCGATCAATTACCTCGTTCCCAGATATTTGAATGACTTTCAAGAGCGATTGAGTCCGAGTCCATGGCAAAGGTAGGTTGTAACAGGAAAAATACTTGCCAGTGTGTGAGTGTATTGCATCTTTGTTCGCATGTGTGTCGTCGTTTAATTATTTCTCACTACACCAAAGAATCTTATATTCTTTATGTTTATACGCTGGTGTGTCGTAAGTACTATGACGGAGGCAATCAGATACCTGATCAACGAGGGCATTGATGACATCGATGACTACTCATATGTATGTCATTTAAACCATGTGTTCGATCCAACTGTCGCCGTGCACACTTGATGCATGCTCCAACACTGATATGTAGGTTTGTAATATGAGGTCTTGTCTCGGGGTGCTGTCAAGGTGTCAAAAAAATGTCATGACAACGATGCTTGACGGTGATCCCCGTCTTTGTACAGTCCCGTCTTGTACTGCTTTTCTGATGGATCTAGACGTCATACGGTATTCTTTGTTTCCCTCACCCGACAGTTCGGTGCACGCACGGTAATCAATCGACAGCGTCTTCCCACTAACGATGATAACCAGTTTGGTTTTCCCATTTTTTTTACTTTCCGGTTTTGGCCGCGAGCCTAGTCATACTCAGAATGGCAGTGACGCAAATGTTAGTATTGAGAGGGTAGAGGATTATCCTCGGGCCCGAGAATCAACTTTTTGGGGAAATGCAAACTGTTTCAAGTGACGATGGACCCACGATCAAGTTCAACGCACCGCCTTTATGTTGAACCCCCCTCCAAACAAGGTGTCGGGGGAAATCAATGAAACCCCGCACCAAAGCTTGCATGAGTGTTCACTTGAGCGAAACAGGATCTATCACATTTGGAAACAAAGGGATCAGGTTGTTGTTGATTGTCCGGAAGTAAAGTTTGGGTTAGTCACCGGCAGGTGTTTTGACAGCAACATCTTCTTGGCTGAGTGTTTCCGACCGCCGGTAACATGCGACTGGAGAGATGAGACATGCCAGATAGATCTCGAGTTGGCATTGAATGCTTGAACGGTGATCAGTGTGTCAGGATCGAAAGATTGCAACGGTATCGCAGTGTTGCCTATGCCTGATGTGATGATCGCGGCACGGTGATAATCTAGTGTGGTCAACAGACCTGAGTCAGAACTGGAGCCATGGTGTGATAAGACGATAGTACCATAGTAACAACCATACATGAACCTGGTAAGGCGTCGTGACTGGAGAGCTCCAAACCAACCTTGGCAGATACGACCAGAACGGCGAGCTTACTTGCTCCGAGCTGCTGTCAACTTCTGGATAAACCTATGGGCCCAGGCTCGGGCGAAGGGTTGAACCGGGAGTGTGGATAAACACCGCTTAAAAGGCGATGTCCTCAGTCTTGGTAGGGAAAGCACGTGCCACGAGTGTCAGCTGGGCGAGACTGGCCTTGGGCTTCAAGTATTGCGATAGTCGGCGCGCCGGGATCAGTCGGGAGGTATTGAGATTGGGCGCAACGACGGTCACTTTATGGTATTTGGACTTCATTCCATGAGATGGAAATATTATCCTTAGTAGCATAATGCATAATGGATTCATTCAACGCACGACTTACTCAAATTTCGTCTCGGACTTTCAGCACTCCAACGATGATGATATGTACCTCACCCTTCCACGTCAAGGGCATTCCTAGATAAAATAAAAAGCTTAACTGAGTCTTTCGTGACACAGAGATGGCGAACTGCAACCCCAACTTGAAATACATGCCGAGTCCGGGGCGAAATGTAAAGAAATTAACTTACAACGCCCGAGATCGATATGCCGTGCCTGATCAGTATCATATGATTACTCGGTTGGCCATTGTGCATATCCAGAAATGATTCAGGCGTTCCAGTGAAACGGTATACATAAATGGACCTACCTCGTATACATCACAAATGAGATGTCCAATCGGATCCAAGTCAAGCAACGGTAGGTCTGCATGCCAGCTTTTCCTCAGCCCCAAATATCACTGCAATCTAATCCCCAACGCAGCCAGCCCCGTCAGACACAACTTGAGAAAAACATTCGCCGGATGACCCGAGACCAACTTCAAGTTGGGGAAGGGAATATACAGAACATCACAAACCGGGCTGACTCGGGCGCTGAGTCGCGTGTTCAACACGGCGAGCGGATCATCCACATTACCCATCGCACGTGTTTCAAACGGGCAGCACGGCGACTCCAACCTGTCCTTAACGAGTCCCGAGTTCCTCATCTGTCAACCGGTCTATGTCGTGGTCCAGAAGTGGGAAGGTGCAGCTAACCTCGGTAATAGGTGCCGTATGGCCATCTCGTAGGACATAAATGCCGCGGATCATGACATCCAGACCATAATATGTGGCGAGGTAGCTGTGGACACCTCGAGCAAAAATTATAGGAAAGAATGAAACCAAGATCTACTCGAAATCGATGACAGGGTTGCACCAAGGGTCCGCGGAATTTGCTTGGATAAGACTGAAAACAAATTCGGCATAAAATACGCTTGACAATAAAAATGACTTGCCGCAAGTCACGATGGTATATACGTGCAAACCGCGTTCTAGCTCTTGATCACGACGACAAGCTTGACATTGGGTATGTTTGGACCTGAACTGGTATCTTCGATGTCACTCTGAGGGAGGAGACAGCTTTTGGTCATTCGATCTGATGAAAGCGACCGCTTCTCAGACCTCGGAGTTAGCAATGGTGAAATCCATGCGAGGAAGGCCACCAACGTCATTATGAAGTGTTCCTGCCCCAAAGAGCTGGTATATGCACATATTTTGAGGGATCCAAAATTACTCACCGTATTGTATGGAGGGCCAGAGAGGTTGGCGCCTATACCAAAGGAGTCGATGACGATAGGGACATGTATTGTGATTTCCGAAGAGAGTGACAGGACCGATACCAAAGAGCACCAGTATTTGTGGTGTGTGAACTACGCCGCAGCCGAAAAAGACAGAAGGAGTGGGCTGCATGGATGTAAGGAAAACATGCCAAACGATGATTTGCCTACGGGCACTATGTCCTTTGATTTGGCCCACTCGACTGTAACAGCACGCGGGGCCACTGGCTGCCGTGACTGGGGTACCTAAGGAAGCATCGAATATGATCCCTGTCACGCAGGAGACCTCTGGGGATGTCGGCGGTTTCAGCGAACACGTGCCATGAATGTCTCGCTGGAAAAGGGTGAACGTTTAAAGGAGAAGCCATGTTCTGCCAATTTGTGGTAAAGCCGGAACTGAATGAAACTGAATTAATGACGCTTGAGATCTTGAGACCTGACATGCTTGAAGCTTGACAGCCGCCTTGAACGCGATTGAACGGTCTATTTGAAAAGATAGCCCTTATGTGGCTGTGCAATACTCCCTCAGCAGAACCCACTGGCACCTTGAACCAGTTGCCTCACTAGTCGCCTCTAGCATCCGTCCATACCCAGTCGTTCTGGTTCTCATAAAATGGTTATTGTAGCACATTATCGATTCGTCCTTGCTTACATTGATTTCCCTAGAGATACTCAGTCTAATACCTTTCTCTTGTCGTCTCAAGATCCTGTTACCATCCACGGATTAAATCCACACGATGGGTACAGGTCGGTGGATATTCCGCTTCAACGAATTCTGTATGCGTGTATCGGTGCTTAGTTTTAAACCCTCTTTTGTTGCTCCACTAACATCCAACGTTTACCTGTAACTTTAAAATTGGATGGAAGATTCCCGAGTCACTAGGACATCGTTGCTGGGAATGTCAGTGACTTTGAGGTGCCATGGATATAAATAGCATGCATTGAGTCTGCTATATGTTAATGAGCGGTAAGCATCAACCACTCGTTTTCACAACGAGGACGAAGATCTTTTCTATCCTGCGAGTGTTACAATTCTCGTCCGCCTCTCACCCTTTTTTTCGGTCAGTTGTCCTTTTTTCCACATACCGTGCGACTTATATGCACCCTTGACAATATTCGAGATTTCTACAATGATCAACATTCTGACATCGAGGCATCGACAGCGCACATAAAGGGAATTCCATATCTCATCCCGCCAATCGAGTTCCTGCAAGTTCTGGAACTCTCACGACCCTGCAAAAGGTTCCCAAGTGGAGATCTGAGTCTCAAACAACTGGTTATAAAACTTTTTATCTTACTCTCATGACATCCCCGTTTCACTCCACCCGTTCCGTATACAAACGTTGGAAATGGAACGCGGAACCGCGTCGGCGTATATGGAACGAACCCGAAAAAGGTTTATTCGAGGCTTGAGCGATCATCGTTGTCTCTCAAATTGCTGTCGGCCCCAAGTGTCAAGATCCGAGAGGTGAACGTCTCCCTATAGAGAGTCTCGCGTCGATATCTCGGGTCGAACACGGATCCCGTGCTTTAAATGGGCCCGGAGGATTTCGGACTTGCGGTGATGCGGGCTCGGGCTAAATTTAACGCACGTTTTGTGTGAGGCGTTGAACGTGGTCATGGATCCCGTTTCCATTGATTGGAACTTGGGTATATAGTTAAGCGAACAAGTGACTTGAGGGTCGGAATGTTCTTTGAATCAGATGTCTTTCCGGAAACCGTCGGCGACCGAATCACCATGAGAGCGGTGTATGGGCTTTCCTTTGCATGCGTCTTTTATGGTTTCTCAAGGGAACTTGAACGGCTATCAATGCGGAGTCCATTGCAAGTACTGTAACATGATGGACTGAGAGTGCCGCTGGTGTTTCGTACGCTACATTTAATCTAGGAAATCTATCCGTTCTACAAGTTTATCAGTACGTTGGTATGCACGTGTGCAGAGAAAAAACCGGCGATGGAGCGTGCACTAAACCGGTACCATTGATTTGGTGCTACAGGTCAATTGAGCATCATGGTCAGCAGTGAATACGACAATTTACAAGGTACCAGTAAGCAAATATCTACCGATCAACGCGGCCATTGATGACTACCTGTATGTATGTCAAACCCAGTTTTCGACCCAACTATCGCCGTGCACTGATGCGCTTGATAGTTGGGCTTGTATTAGTATCACAGGGTCCTGTTTGGTGCTCGGATGCTGTCTTACAAATTTTATGACAGGTTGGATGTATACGGTATTCTTTGCTTTCCTTACCCGGCAGTTTGGCGCACGCACGATGATCGGTTGACAGAATCTTCCCACCAACTTGAACGGTTTCCTAGACATGTCGACGGTCCCGCGGATGGGCCAATAATAGGTATAAGTCATCTTCTTTTCAAGACGGCCCGCGAACTAGTCGTTTAGGTTCTGAGAATAACAAGTGTAAAGCTTGTTATAGGCAGGTGATGGTATTGGAATTTGGGGCTCGAGGATTAACTTTTGGAAGGAAGTTAACGCAAAACTTAAGTTCTACCCAACGACTCTTCAAACAAGGTGTTCGAGAAATTCAATGAGACTCTGCACCAAAGCTGGATGGGCGGGGCCCGGACTAAAGAATATTATGTATCAATATTCATTTGGCAAAAAAGGCTCAGGTTGATCATGACAGAAAATCAGGATACATTAATTGTTCTTTGACACACGTGCACATCAATGAAAAAAAACCGCGAACGATTATTTGGTCGAGTCATATTATTGCATCAAGCCAAGTAAGTCGAGTTTGGGTTAGTCAGGTGTTTCGAGTTCTTCTAGCCTCTTCTTGGCTAGACATTACCAACCGGTTTCTGGAAAGGCGAGTCATGCCGGACGGATCTCGAGTTGGAGTTGACAACTTGATTGTTTGAACGTTGATTAATGTGTCGGGATTGAACGGGACAAATTGCAACGAGATAGCGGTGTTCCGCACGCGTGGTACGATGACCACATCAACAAACCAAGCACGTGGGTATACATAGTCAAAATGGGTGTTGTATGGGTGTGATCGGATGGTTTTCCTGCTTCACGGAGAACTCGTGATATCCCATCTGTTTCGATTTATTTTACAAGGGATTATGTTGATCTCTCGGATTTTGATGGCTGATACACCCACGGATCCTGGTCGTGTTGAACATCTCATAATCGACCAGGAGTGGAAGATGAGTATGCGTTATGGGCCGAGGTTATTCGCAAGCTCTGCCTAAGCGCTACGATGTAATGATAATATAATTTTTGATTAATGGTCGTGGCTGGCCTGACTCATCCGAGGTAGGATAGAACGGATTACGGTAGGACAAGTGCCGTACGAAACGTCGTGACTCTGGAGTGGCTTCCAAATTGCCAAGGTGGATGCGACCAGAACGGCAAGTCTACATGTCCCGAGCTTCTGTCAATTACTGAGACGGGCGAACGGTCGAAATAAACACCGTTTAAATGACGATGCGAGACTAGCCTTTGCTTGATCAGGAGCAATAGTTGCGATGGTCGGACAGAAGGTGGAGTCGGTGCGACGGGATCGACCGAATGCGAGCAGAGACAGTTAATAACAAGATCCGTGGAGATTTTGGTAGCAAACTAGCAAGCTACCAGTAAGCTAGCTATTCGGTTTACCGCATTTCCCACGGTAAATTGAATGACGATTCAAATAGCCGCTTCTCTTCTTGTCTCCTTTCCCCGCACATCTTGCGCCTTTTTCCCCCTTCTCTCATGTCTGCCGCAGTACTACTCCGCCCAGTAAACGACGTCTCTCTCACCCGCTCGCTGCCGCCTTCATCGTCCATCGAAACCCTCTCAAATCCAGATCCGAATCCATGGGAATCCTTTTTCCATCTCTCTCAACACCCGGATGATCCATTCAACCCTCCACAGCTCGACCCTTTGTGCTCGGATCTTGATCAACAGGTCTCTCAGAAACTCCTTCGTGAAGAGTCCATCTCCTCTGCTCCCCCTTCCGACCCTTTTCCACAGGCGCCAGATCCGGATATCTCTCCTGCCGCGTTGTTTTTGTCCGCATTTACTCCGCCCATGCAGCCCACGCGTTTACCTGATGACGAGGGTGAGCTCGTGGCTGGCTATACCCTAGGACCTATCATTGGTCGTGGTGGGTTTTCCACCATCAGGCGTGCGTTTTCTCCCTCAGGCGGTATTGTCGCAATCAAGATCGTTCGTCGATCAGACGTCGCAAGACAAACCGATCCCTCCCTGACCAAGAAACGTCTCGACCTCGAAACAGAGATCTGGTCTTCTCTCAGCCACGAACATGTCCTCCCTCTCTTTTCCTCGGAACACACTTCTTATGCTGACTTCTATGTCAACTTATATTGTCCTGCTGGCTCCCTTTACGACATCCTAAAGCGCGACGGTTCTCCCGCTCTACCTCATGATGACGCTGGTATGATGTTTCGCCAAGTCGTCCGAGGGGTTCGATACTTGCACGAGGTCGCCGGATATGTTCACAGAGACATCAAGCTTGAAAATGTTCTTGTGGACGAAATGGCCGTCTGTCGCATTTGCGACTTTGGCCTTACCCGCAAAATTGGCGAGTCTGACAACGAGGCGGACAGGTCGAACACTGCCCCTCATCGCCACCGCTCCACCATCCACCACACCGCCCGACAACCAAAGTCCAAGGGCTTGTTGTCTGCCCATGCTTCCATCTTCCGTCATGGGCCACGTCGCCATCGCACCTCCACTCCCGTCGGCGATGACTCCCCTACTCCTGTTCATCCTGCTCACGCGTTTCAACCTGGCTCATTGCCATACGCTGCTCCAGAGCTCTTATCACCTCAAACATCTGCCAGACATCACGGTGCGAATCCCGCGCAAGATATGTGGGCGTTGGGCTGTCTCCTCTATGCACTTCTTTTTGGTCGACTCCCCTTTGTTGACGCCTTTGAGCCTAGGCTGACAATGAAAATTTTGCACGGTGAGTCACACATATTTCCCCCTCCCTTCAACTAATATACTCTTTCCAGGCGTGTATGACATGCCATCTGGTGTTGGTCGTGGTGCTGCTCGGGTGTTAAGGGGTTGCCTTGAGCGTGACGTTTGGGACCGTTGGACGATCGCCATGGTGGACGAGATGGCATGGGACATTGGTTGGGGAGACGATTCTTCTGTATCACTTGCAGACGAATTTGAGTTCGTAGATTGCCCCAACCACCCTTGCCGGCCCCGTTCTCGTTCTCGCGAGGAGGGTACACCTCCCCTCGATCCAGCTTCCTCTCGTTCTCGCAGATCCCTCTCTCGTGCCTCTGCAACGACTTCGAGTTCGCTCTCCACTAGAAGCTCGAGCCAGAGTGTATCTAGACCTCCGACCACACGTTTACCGCTTGCGACAGCGTGTGACGATGTCGGGCACTCTCTATTAACTTCCTCGACAGCCGTGTCATCCTCAACACCTCTTGATTTCGGTCCTTCACCCTTGCTGTCGCCTACTTTCCCCGTTGAACGTGGTCGGAGCCCGAGAAAGGCAGACCTGCCACTAACCAATCGTTTTGCCCCTTCTGTAGGGGCTTCTACAGCCCTTTCCCGCGAGCCCAGTCGTGGAGGAGAAATATTTTCTCGCACAGAAGTTTTGGATAACACTGCCCGTTGGGCTTCTGCATTGGGTCTGAACACCATTGCTGAGGTCTCCACCCACATAAACGGTGCGTCGTCTCGTGCAGTAGAGAAACTGCGGAGGATACAAAACCAGCATACCCACCGTTCTGGTGACACGAGGCGGAGCAAGAGGGCTGAGAGTACACCGCCAGTTTCGTCTGCGTGGCCCCTCCGTCGGTCTCGAGCAGCTGGCAAGGAAGATATGCCGCCGTTGAGATCGGGCGATTTTTCTGGTGTCGGGGGCGCGTTCTTGCGCGAACCTAGCGCGACACCGATTCCCATCGCTGTCCGCAAGAATGGGGTGCGGAGCCGGAGCGTGGGCCATGAGCCCGTCGATCGACGGCATTTCTAAAAAAACTCGACTCCGACACTTCTGTGTGTTTTGTGTGTTCATTGCCTTTTCATTGGCGTCGACCCTCGACGAGCTGCTTCATCGTGAGTTTCGCCCGGTCGGACACGTTTTGTCTGTCTCATCACGCATTGCGAACGCTTATGAAATGTATTCTTTTGTAACTCTAGTCTCTCTAGCATTGTATGCTGACAGCAATCGTCCATCTCTATCTTTTTATCACCCTTGTCATTTTATTCTATCCAACCCTCACCACTCCTTTATTTTTGCTTTGTACGTATAAGATACGTCTCGCTCGTAATTTCTTGGGCCACGTCTCGTGCATGGATACTCTCCTTGATTTTTTTCTTCATTATCTATTCACCACATGTTTCTTTCTCCATCATTTTTTTACTACCACTCACGTGTACTGGTTTCGATGCGGATTTTGCAAGGCAATCGATTTTTTTATTTCTTATCATTTTGCACAGCCACACACAAAGTTCCCAGGCGTTGACTTGCACGTTTGAAAACAAACAAACGTGCGAGCAAATGGGACTCACGCTCCCACTCTTTGAACCACAATGACCATCTTGGATTAAGTGCGGTCAGCCAGGTATTGTTTTGTTCCTACCCGTCACTGTAAATAGTAACTGAATACGTGCCTCCACTTGAACTGTTGTAACGATAGGCAAATTCCGTCGAAGCTAGTACAAGCTAGCATGACTCGCTACATCGATGAAGGGATAGTTCTTGATTGTGAAGCCCTTTATCCTTGCCCTCCCAACCATCCCTGGCGATTTGATTGTTGGGATCAGCTTGCACCATGTGTACCCGCTACAAGCGACTCGGAGGGATGGATAACCTCGATAAGGCATTTGTCGAACGCTTAACAGAGATATAATGGGATCACTCCCCTTTCAAATGTTTGCATCAACAGTACGATTCGTTAAATTCTGATGCTCGGATCTAAGATCTAATTTAGCTCGCGCAGAGTCTAGACGACCAGACTGATGCAAGGTTATGTCTCTTTCAAATGATGGATCATCAGATGATTGAATGGTCAGCGCTAGCTACCAGTGACTTGGCTAATACCACGAGTAGCTTTCAAATTTTTCTCGTGCACACAACCCACTCACCACACCCACACCTAAGCGAAACACAATTTATAAGTGTAAACTAATGTAATTTAGGTAGCCTATATGCAGGGGCTGAGATTTCGGTCATTCCGTTTCACTTCTCGCGCTGTTGGATTATTTTAATTGGTTCCATTGTGTATTGATACTGAGCGTCCTCCATGGCAGGTATGTCTCTGTTTCAGATGAGCCACGACAAGTACTGTGGTTGCGATGACTCAGAGTTGCTGCCCTGTCCCAGCGTAATACTAATGATACATGTCCGATTAGGATCTGAGGCTTTGGTGCTTGAGGATGGGGAGCATATAAGAGACGCCTTCCAAGAACGTCGGGAACGTATCTCGTTTTCTTGAGTCTGATGAGTGTGAGTTTTGACTCCACCTTTCCGAGCCCTCGTTTTCCTTGATTCAAGTTTATTCTCATGCATCTAGTCTTTGATCGTGCCCATAGTTGCACCGTCTACTGTCATCCAACTGGTCATCTCGCAGGTATGGGATGATGTTCAGGTTATTGTCAGGCATCAAGTACTCTTGAATGCAGAATAATACCAGCTACCGGCCTCGGACCCGAACTACGTTCTAGTGGATCCACCTGCAATGGGAAGTGGGTGACTGATTCCGCTTTCGCCAGAATTTCAAGGCAACCTTGGCCACAACAGCCACTCTATACAGGTTTTTGATGTAGATGGTCTTCTTACTAAGCTGGAGTAATTCTGCGGCTCACGACTGGGGACTGTTTATAGAATGGATGGTAATACCGGCATATTTTGGGCGGACACTGGTAATTTTATGGTTCGTACACCCTGAAAAAAAAAAACTGCCAAACGTTGAACCTCGCAGGTCCTGCTGGTTTGTTCTAATACAATACTTACTGTCTCCCATTTTGCGCGAAACATGGACACATTACTTTTTTACCAGCAGTATATCTTGAATAATAATATTCACTTCAAACCATGCTCCTGGCATTTCCCTGACGACCATTGACATGACCATACTCATGTGATGCCAAGCCTCTTTCAAACGTCGAACAAGATGGCCAGCTGTGACTGAGCCGAAGACATGACAGACTTGATGTTGTCAGGACGATTGCCATGGTTTTGAGCGTTTTCCTCGTGACCCTGTTTCTTTCTCTCCTTGTTTTCAGGCCCTACTATTGTATTTCTCGTAGAGGGTAGGCGTCAATCGTGCATCTGTCTCTGGCTTTCGCTCATATGCACCTTTCGCAGACGCAGCACAGTATGTACTTCATACAAGTGTATTCTCATTTTGCTTTTCAGTGTTCACAGTCCAATGGGTGGTCAAGGCATGAACACTTGTAAAATTCTCATACACTTTTATGGAACGAGTCCACACGATGCAATAGACGAAGGCATTCAAGATTGTCGTAAAAGCGACACGTCTTGATTGACCAGCTGTTTCCTGTTGTGAGTCTCCGACAACAATGATGTACAGCATTTATGACAAGCTGGGGAGAATATTTAGTACAATGTTCGTTCATGCGTTCTGGAAAGTATATTCCATCAGTCGCATCCAGAGAAAGGATTGGAAGTGGAAATCACTGGTGTAGACGTGGCCCACACGCGAGGTCTGAACTTGGACCCTTTCCTAGACCGACGCCTTGAATCACTTCCGATTAACCTGATCGGATCCCAAAGGGATTATTACTATTCATCACTGTAGATAGTAACTATAATGAATAACGTGCATACCAGTTGAAGAATTACTCCCACAGGCGAAATCCTTCTACGCAAAGTTTGAGCAAGGGAGTGAAACTTGGTACATCGACAAGGCGATTGTTCTTGATCGTGAAGAACTTTGTCTTTGCACTCCCGGTAATCCCATGCGATTTGATTGTTTGGATCAGCTTGCAGTACGCATTTGCCAGTGGACTCAGTACAACCAACTCGGGGGGAACTGACCAGATCGGTCCGTGTCTTTGAGCAACCTCGCCACCCATCTCTTCGCTCGGTACAAGAAACTTGGTGGAATGGAAAATCTCAATAGGGACATTTTCCTTGACCGAGAATTCCTGGCTCTCACTGGCACCGGATGCTGTCGCTGAGAAACCTCGCGATTCATTTCCACGCTCGATCAAGCACAATAATAGAATGAAGATCTTAACGAGGCCCTTGCTCTCGACCGAGACGCATTGGTTCTTCGGTCATCAGGGTACCGAGCAAAGTTGTCCTCGTTGAACACCTTTGCAATTCATCTTCAGATTCGTTACGAAGGTATTTTGATTTGTGGGAGAAGGCAACCGTACTCAATACTTGTGTCATCTTCACGCAGCTTGGTGACTCAAAGGATCGAGATGAAGTATTCCGTCTCTATACTGAACTTGCATGTGGAACGCCAATTGTGTCTTTAGATGACCTCGAAGCCACGAAAGACTGGGTTGATGCAGCTGAAATTTTACACCATCCCACGACACTCGCATACGAAACGGCTCTTCGATTCCTTGTTCAACATCTGGTTGCTCTCCCCTCGTTGCCTCAGTATCTCACACTTCTCAAGTCTCTTTCATTATCGCAATCGGGCCTGAGGGAAAGATATTGGGAGATCAGTTTACCCCTTCTGGCCTCACTCACCCGTAATGCACTCGATTCGCCTAGTGCAGACCAACATAACCGTGTGTGCACTCTCAACTTGGAGCTACAAAAAGTTGGATCCAATATTCGCGAATTGCTTGGTTTCTTAGGTTTCCTATTCTCATCGCTGTTCTCAGATCTCTAATACGCACGCAGCCATTGGTGGGCCTGTTATCATCGTTAACGCAAGCAAATTCGTCTGTGATCATTTGATCCTCTTGTTGTCTTTGTTGACAGTGATCCGATGCACATCATCAATCACAAAAGAGGATGTTCGGGGGTTTGTTGTCCAAACTCAGTACATTGATTGTATGGGGAATGAGATCGGACGTAAACAAGAGAGCTTGGCATTTTTTCGGGAACTTTGGGAGTTCACTTCACTCGGATAGCACACCCACTGCAATCTCGTATCTGGTGGTGTCCCGCTGCCGAGTTTTCACTTCTGCCCCTCCATGCTGCTGGTAAAGGGGCCAAAAGAATCTTTCAAGTCTTTACATCTCGTCCTACACTCTGACCTTGGCCGCTCTCATTCGTGCCTGACGGCCCAGTTCACTTGATTCAAACATGAAGTACTTTTATTGCCATCGATCAGGCAAATGCCATCAGCACAAGCCGACTCGTCTCCGTCGGCACTGAACTAGCTGACAGTGGTCAACAGGTGGACGGGCTGACGATATTCACACCCATCGAAAGGCAGGAATCCTACATTTCCAGGGTGGCCGAAGAACTCAGTAAGATCGAATGGGTGCACCTGGCCTGTCATGGTGTCCCGAACCAGAAGCGACCATTCGAGTCTGCATTTGCTTTTCACGACGGACCCTTTACGATCCAACGCATCATCCAGCGTGATTTGAAGAATCCCGAATTTGCATATTTGTCTACATGTCACACGACGGTCGGAGACGAAGAGAGCCCGGACGAGGTAATCCATCTCGCGGAGGCGATGCAGTTCGCTGGATTTCGTTCAGTAATTGGGACAATATGGGCGGTGAACGATGATGAGACGAACAAGGTTACGTCGACGTTTTATGATGGGCGCATCGAGTGGTCTAGATCACACCTGTGCTGCGTATGCATTGCGAGAGCTGACGAAGGCGGTGGATATACCGCTTGATCATCGCACTCTATACATACATCTTGGTGCTTAGCTTGATACCCTGTTGATCTAGTTCGCTATCCCCTGTTTCATGGATTACTAAAATTGGCGCAATCCCCCTCTTGTTTGGTTTTGCATATATGCATCAAGTCCCTGGCTCTTGGAGCAACAGTATCCGAGTTACTAGGGCCTTACGGGAACACCCAATGATTATTGTGGTGGATTGATACACAATAACATCATTTCGCACCATACCCCCATTCTGACATGTTGCACGTCATTCATGTCCCGGGACAAACGAACCGTTACGACCCTTACTTCGAACCCCCAGATTTTCCTTCGTAGGCACTTACCTAAGCGTAGACATTTTCCATGAATACACGAGAGGGCCGCAAGACGCCGAAAGAGAAGAGAGGGAGGGAGCTCGGCTGTGACCAAACTATATACATACACATCGATCGGCGGATGACAGGGTGAGTCCACGCACGAACCTACCGAACGAACAAGAACGAATCTCACGGCTAATACGCTCGACAATTACTCTGAACGAACCGGGGAGGCCAAAGTATGATGACGTTTGCAAGTCTAGCAGTACAATACTATAGCTAGATTCTGCGAACTATTTTGCGGATCTTTATCGGGAAAATTGGATGGACGATGGTAATGTCGCAATGAATGAATTGCCACTGTGAGTGTCAGAAAAAAAACAGCACAGAAATACATACCTTTGTTGCTCCAACAGTCGAGTTTA
>JBBPLF010000572.1:0-15013 GCA_038089615.1 Aureoboletus auriporus
GTAGGACGAGGACTACGAGGGAGACAAGGGATCCGAAGGATCAAAGACGATGTACAAAGGTGATGCTATTCCAGGTAGGTCAAGCGTGAGGTACATCGTTGGTATCGTAGGGTTTATATAGGGAAAGGGAAAGGGAATTACTAAGCAATAGAATGCGAAGGAATTCCGAAGAATGTTTAGTAATACACAGCAAGCAAGGCAAAAGAGGAAGCGATGATGTCAAGCGGGCTGTACAGCAAGACACGTGTCCGATAGGAACGCATAGAAGGGTAAGCAAGATGACAAGACGTCCGATGGGAACGCTGTTGAGAAGTAAGCAAGATGACAAGAGGAAAAACAAATAGGGGTGAATCGTAACATTATCTACGTTGACGATGCTCTTTTCATCAGAAGCAGAAAAACCTCTGTCCTTGCACACAAGTCACATTTCATGAAGAAATGGGAATCTCACGATCTAGGAGAAGCAAAAGAGTATCTTGGCATGAGGATCACCAGACAGAAAGAAACATACCCTTATCCTCAATCAAACAAAATATGCCAAGAAAGTGGTTGACCACTTTGGTCAGGAGAACTGCAAAGAGACCACAGTACCTCTTCCTACCGGCTATCTGCTGAGACCCAACTCTGACAAAGCATCTTCCTCTCTATGCAGTCATTACCAGTTGATCATTGGATCACTGCTTTACATCATGCTTGGAACATGTCCCAACATCACATTTTCTGTCATCAAGATGTCCCAGTACTCTTCCAACCCTACGGAAGAACACGTGCAGAAGGTGTTACACATCGTATGCTATTTATCCCATTCTTAATCACTCTGCATCGTCTACTCTGGCACTGGTGACAAGAACAGCCTAATTGCCTACTCCAATATGGACTGGGCTGGAGACGTTGAAACATCATGATCTACCACAGGCTATGCAATCTTCCTTGCAAATGGAATAGTCTCTCGGCTTTCCAGATGACAGAAGCATGTGAGACTTTCTTCTACAAAAGCGGAATTGTTGAAAGGAGGAAGAATGAAAACCCTAGGACTAGAACATACCTAACGGTTTGAGTGGAACTCAGTGTTGAACGTAGTGATTACTGGTCAAGGTGTTATTGGAACTCAGCTACTGTGTTCATATTTATATGCTACTGTAAGTGTGAGTCACTTTTGTGAGTCACACTACTATAATGGTCGTTGTAAGTCACGTGACTGTTGCTACTACTTTATCAACAGGAATATTGTGGTATGATGGAATGTGCGAAACAAATCCAATGGATTCACAATCTCTTCAGAGAAATCCACATATCCCTACCACCTACACCTATGTGTTGTGACAACCAAGGTGCTATGTTCCTTGCTTCTAATCCTGCACAAGAAGGATGAACCAAACACATCCGGATTCCTGAACACTTTGTTCGAGAGGCTGTCAAATTTGGTGAAATTGAACTCTTCTATGTTCCCACCAATTCACAGTTTGCAGACATCTTCACGAAGAACCTTGAAAAGATAAAATTCCAAGATGGAAGAAAAATGCTTATGCTCAAACTGTTTCCTTCATGAAACAACTACATGTTCACAATGAATAGTGAGGAGAAGTGTTGAGAATCTTGGTATTCACATTTAATATTTCATATTACATAACCAAGATTCTAGGCCTGTCACATGACAAGTCACCTGATTGCATGACACATTCACTTGTGTACATAATTAGAGGCTAGACCTGCTGACATATTTGCTTATGTACAGGGTCTAGACCACTTAGTTATCACACATGACTTTGAGGCCTTTATGCTATTCATTATTGTGTCATATTGCTTCAGATGATGTAATAGATAAGAGCAACTTATGCCATTGGATGTCTTTATAGACTCCAGATAAGTCTTTTATGCTATTGGTTCTTATTCTAGATATCATAGCCACCTTCATGCCATTGGTCAGTATTTATATCTGACATGGCCTAATTCATAGGTACAGCCACAGCTGTAGATGTATATAAGGATGGCCCTTCTGGCCATCCTTTTCCCTTTTTTAAAAAGTCTTATACAGTGATTTCTTTATTGAGCCACTACATCTCTGAGCTGTTCCACACCTCTATCTGACTACACTACCTTTGACTCTCTAGTTGGAGGCTCTTTATACTCTTGATTACTACCTTCGGATCTCCACCTGAAGTGTAAGTATTCCCACACTTCGTCACTCCCTTAACCTGCGACTTCGGGTTTATTCCCAAAAGTCATACAGCTTACATCCAAGCTCTCCTTTGACCTGGAGATCTCTTGATGCCGGAACAGCAACTGCAATTGAAGTGATTGTTAAAGCCACTGCCAAGATGCAAGACAGAAAAGTGAATTGCATATTTGTGTGATCACAGTGATATAACAGGTAATATCAAATGTGTCTGCTTGAGAGAACAAAAGACGAGAGCAAACTGGTAGGCTTATAAGGCCTCGACCTCAATATCAATTTATAATCAGGAAGTTGTTCTATCCAAATGATGAATACATCAGTGCTCCAGGAACGAAACAGTTAACAGCAGGGCACTATATACTTACTGTTAAATACCAGCTGTATAACCTGGACTAGTTCCTGATCTGGACACTCGCTTTGATCAGATGCAGTTTCATTTTCTTAGCCACTGGGAACTTTTCCCCAAAACTAGACCTTTTGAGATCAGAAGATTTGAGCCTAGAACTGGGGAGGTAGAGCAGTTACAAGAACTTGCTGGGTGAGTTTTACTGGCCTTCAGTGGTATTTCATCTAGCAAATTTGGCTCTCCACTGTCACGTCCTGATCTGGGTTCTCGTATCTACCTCATTACCCAGGCTTCTTCCCACTGCTGCCTCAACTACAAGGGTGGCATCCTACTCAGCGATTTCAACTGGAGCTGTGAGTGAGCCTTTTGCTGATGAATAATTGTCACAAAGAACCTTGAATGACTTGGTGAAGCCTTAATTTATTCAAAGGAAGTATAGGTGGATTAAGTAGCTTCGTTTGAAGCATTTGTTTCTTGGACAGGACCACAGTGCAAGAAGCTCAAGGAGTGTAACATAGCAGTAATTCAGGGAATTTGTGCATAGCCACTCGGACTTACTTACAGCAGTTTTCAAAAGTCAGTGGAATTGACTTTTTTTTTCAAACAGTTTAGTGATCATGTGTGGTCACATGTCCAGGACCCCAGATGCAAATGAACACCTAACAGCTACAACACATTAGCCACAGGAAATTTTCACCCACACCACCTACACTGTTATCTTTGCTTTCCATGCCTAATTGCCAAGCATCCAAGGAACTCAGGGCTCACATTCCAGTCCTTTATCATGAAGGCCTATCCATCAAGGAAATCTGTCATCAACTTGGTATCAAGAAATCATTTACCTACTTCGTCCTCAATCTTTATCACTTGTTTGGTGTTGTCTCAAACCTCTGCAACTACTCATGTACAGTGGGCCATCCTCATTCTCTTAGCCAAGCCAATCTCACCTTTCTTTCCACTTTTTTAGATTACTGATGATGCCTTTATCTTGATGAACTGCGGGATGAGCTGTGGCTCCAACATGGTGTTTGCACAACCCTTTCCACTCTACACCATGCCCTTCAAAGGCTTGGTGTTAGTCGCAAAATCATTTCTGCCTGTATGTTTGAATGAAATAAACTGGTATGGGTGATGTACATGAATCAAATTGCTGCAGAGGTTCCAGATGTGGGTATGCTGATGTTTGTTGATGAGGCTGCAAAAAATGAGCAGACAATTTCATGGAGATATGGGCGTGCAGGCAAGGGTATGCATTATGTGGTTCAGAGGCGGTTTGTCAGAGGTATGCAGTATTCAATTGTCCCAATTATCATACTGGATGGCATCATCATATATGATATTGTGGATGATCCTGTTGACAGTGACTGTTTCTTCAAGTTCATCAAGGAATTTGTTGTATTTCCTTTTTTTTTCTATCTCGCAATCGATTACTAATGTTGCCTTGCCTAGATGCTGTTCACAAACCCCTACCCTGGGCCGCGCAGTGTTCTTATCATGGACAACTGCCACATCCATCATGATGAGTGAATCTGGCAGTTGGTTGAAGACGAATACCATAAATACCGCATATAATCAATTGATGTATCTGATGTACGTATCTAGTTTGCAAACTCATCTATCTTCCACCATATTTGCCTGATTATAACCCAATTGAGCAAGCATTCTCTGTGATTAAGGCATATCTCCATCATCAAGGATCAAATGACTCACCTATGATGTCTATCATTCAAGCATGTCAGAGTATTACACTTGATAAAGCAGAGGGGTATTTTCAGGCATCAGGATATGTTATATAGTGTCAAATACTTGTATTTTTTTTCATTGCATACAACATGTCTTTCCAAGTCGTCATTTGTTCCGAGTCCAACAATTTGACATGATATTGATAGTACTAAAATCCAAAGTTGAGTTGTGATGGCTCGCCATCATCCTCATCAATGGTAAATCCATGAGGAACAGGAAGCCATTGCTTTTGTGAATCACAAAAGTAAAGAAGATCATAATCCCAATATTTTTGACGGTCTGGATTATCTGCATGCATTGGTGGTCCTGTGAAGCACGCACCACCTCCACCATGAAAGTGTTTCTGATACATCACCTTTCTTGGCTGTTCCCCACTGGTTCGTCCATCTGATGAGACCATATTACTCCATTTATGCTTTGCATCAGGTCCGTTTCACCATGCCATACTTTCTTTTTTCAAATGAACCACGTCGATTGCAGAAATACTGAAATCAGACAGAAATTTGTCATCAACATCAGGAAGGATGTCAGGGCCAATCCCATTGAGTTCCAATGGGGTTTTGTAAATTAGCACATGACGGATGCCTAAGTGTTCTTCAGCATACTTGAGGTAGTGTGTCAACTGGGATGGAAAGGGAATGGGCTGTGATGACAATGAAGCATCCTCATGGATCATTTGCTGAGTTGGAGTACGAGGAGTGGTCTGGGAAGCTGCCTGCATGGCCGCAGATAAATTGGATGAAGTCACATTTCCAGCAGCCAAAGAAAGGAGACTGGACTGGGACAGAGTCTATACCAAAAGAATGGATGTCAAGGAGTTGACATCAATAGCTGGCATTGGTGATGGTGGTAACTGCATAGATGTTTTCCTCAAACCATGGAGAACAGGGGCTTTGTTCACAAGATTGAAGGATTCAATATTGGGTGGTGTAGATAGCGTGGCATGGCCCCCCTCAAGTGCACAAGCCCAATTGAGAATCATGGGCTGTGTAAGTGGTATTGCTCCAAGAGACCCAATGTAGGTCAGCCTTTCATCATACTCGTTTTTGTACTTTTACATGAGCTTGATGTGCTAGCGACCTAAATGGATATTATGCTCTGTTTTTGCAATAGAAGACTTTGGCTAAAAATAGTCAATATACGATAATAAGTCAAATATAAAATGTGTGCACCTTATCACCACCACTGGAGTATCCTTCCAGGTCCAAGTTGTCCTCATCAGAGCTGCTATCATATACTTAGGGCAGCTTCTGGATGTACAGTATCGCATATCAAGAAGAATTTTGACAATTGCCGGCTTGGTTTCAGTGATTTTCTCCACCATTTCCTGGTAATCAGAGACATTGTCAACATCAATTGCATCCACAGCCTGTTGCCTACAGTTGTTGTTAGTTCAACCAGCATGAGAAAAGTGTAAATAGAAAAAAAACCTGACTTTGTCTTTCCAAGCATATATCAAAAAGGATAGTGCCTCTTGGCTGTGACCTCATAATCCTCCTGGCTGAGCTTTTGGAGCATACTTTGCAAAAAGGCTATATAGTTCAAGGACTTGATTGCAAACACGAGTTCCTTTGTTTTCGTCGACTTCTCCTCCTTTGAGGTAAATTTACCACATAATATCTTCTTGACCTTTGAATAGATAGTCAGTGAAATGGAAAATACTTGTTCAGTCTCTGAGTTGTCATCACCATCCTGAGATGGAGCAGGTGATGCCAACATGCTCATTGAGAGAAAAAACTAGTATTACAAATTAGCTACAGGCGCATCTGGGGTCCTGAACATGTGACCACACATAATCGCTAAACTGTTCGAAAAAAAAAGTCAATTCCACTGACTTTTGAAAACCACTGTAAGGTCGATGCTGACACGTTCCAACTTGTCAAATTACACTTGAAGTCGCATTATGATATAGAAACTTGCCAGTAAGTCCTGGACTTCGCAACCTGACACGGCCATACATCTTGTGGAAAATGCTATTCATTCGCTACATCAAATATGAGCTCTTACAGAACCATGTTGGGGCAGCGCTCAGCACTCAGCCCTGCCAGGGACTTTTCCCAAAACAAGACCTTTCGAAGTCAGAATATTCAGGCCTGGGACTCGGGCGGTAGAGTGGGTTTACACACCCACGGGGTACTAGGGATTTACCGGAACCAGCGACCCCTCATCTGATCTAGCAAAAACCTTGGCGGGGCCTCCACTGAAGTACTCGCGCCCCAGCTTCCATCCAACTCAACCTGCAATACCAACATGTCGAGTTGGAATTTATATTCAACATCGTTGACGCGTATTGACGCACTGTTACTAATGACTGCTTTGTCACTTTCGCGCGATCACCCCGATCATAATCACATAGCGCGGGTTCTGTTCAGATTCCTCCGCTGATAACAGAATATTGATACATGTGTCTGTCATTTGACCTCCATCGGAGCGTGAACTGGTTCATACTTAAGTCACACACGGAACTCCGTCTCCATCTGGAAAAATGGCGTCTCCTAGCACTGGCAAAGTGTGGCTAGTCACAGGTATGTCTCGTTATCTGTTGATCGCCCTCCTACTTACCGATACTACACCACAGGCACTTCGTCCGGTTTTGGACGTCGGCTTGTGAGCGTTGTTCTTGCCCGCGGTGATCGGGTCATCGCGACAGCTAGATCGCAGCTCAGTAGTGCCCACTTTCTCGAAGACCCCGAGTTGCAACACAGAACATCAAACGTCTACTGTGCACAGCTCGATATTTCTGCGGGAACGGAGCAAGTGAAAGAGCGCATTGATGCTATCATTCAAGAATCGGGGTGGGGGAACGTGGACGTACTCGTGAACAATGCAGGGGTAGGACTCCCTGCGTTCGTCGAGGAAGGCGGGTATGTAATCCGAAATGAACGCCGATGATAATGATGAGATTGACATGCGTCTCGCAGAGCAAAATTAATGCGCCAACAATACGAGACGAACGTGTTTGGAACACTTGATGTCACGACGGCAGTCTTGCCTTATATGCGCAAACGTGAGTGCTCGATGCGATCGGCGTGTCCTGATTAGTGTGACACGATTGACAGAGCGAAGCGGGACGGTTGTCATTACGGGCAGCCGAAGCGCATGGAGGACAGGTATCAAGGTATAGTACCCCGCATCTTCGTTGTTGTTTTTGACGTATGAGTCATGTCCATTCATAGGGAGCCGGTACGTAGCGCTGAAGCCAGAGGGTCCATCATGTCTAATGTTGATCAGGCTTCTATGGGTCGTCCAAGGCTGCGGTACACGGTAAGTTTGATCGAAGCTGAGCTAGAGCAATGTTTGTATACGCTTTCTTCCATCAGCCTTTGCAGAGACCCTAGCTGTCGAAGTCGAGCCGTTTGGCATCCGTGTGCTCATCGTGGCGCCCGGTTCGTTCCGCACGGAAAGGATGTACCGCAACACGTTTGACGAGTCAAACCCGATCCCCGATTACGATCAGGCGCGACAGGCGGCGGCGAACGTGGTCAAGGGGCTCTCAAGCAAGCTGCCCGGGGATCCTAATAAGGCGATGAAAACGCTCGTCGAAGTTGTTTGTGGGGAGGGTCGTGCACAAGGCAGGGAATGGCCTTTGTATCTCGTGCTTGGCAAGGATGCAGAGTCGGATGTGAGAGAGAAGGGCGCACAAATGGTCAAATACCTTGATGAGTGGAGCGACGTAGTCAGAGATGGACTCGATTTAGACGATCTCTCGGCGTAAATTTCCTCGATTGGTGACCAATGTCAATGCACGGTATGTAGTAGTATGTAATTCAAGTTGAATTTAGAGTCTACGAAACCAGTGCATCATGCCGTATCAACTTGAACTCCACCTCTTCCAATGGCCTACTCCCCATCCCTTGACGTGGTCAGCGGTGAACAGTACCGCTACGCGCTCACCAACTTTGTAAGTGTCTTCAAAGACGTTCTCGCTTGTGACTGAGATCGCCAGCGCATCGCCCACGAAAAAGTTGAAGAACAGCGCCATCAACTCGAAGAACAAGAAAAACAAGTCGCGCTCCTCCGTACGCGCATTGCCCTCCTTGAGGGCAACTCCAGCGAAACCCAAGCGAAACAAGGCAGCAATTCGGTCGATGATTTCTCGGTCAAGGTTCGTCCACCATCACCACCGCGCAGGATGGAGGGCGGTTCAGGTTGGATTGGTGACCGTCGCAGTTTCCTTAACAGAACACAGCCTCCCAGCTCGAACGTCTCTTGAATCGTTGGGCGGCAGACGTCGTCCGTAGCCCGCCCGCTCCTCTTTCAAGCATCTACCTGGCTGCCCTCGCCGATATCACTGGTGCCGAATCCTTCGATGATATGCTCCCTCCCAATGGCGCTACCCCGATCCAGGTCCAGAACATCCTTCGACACGCGCTTTCAGAGGTCATTAGCGCCGAGATCGTCAACGTCCTCATGGTCACCAACTCTGCTGAGGCAAACATACAGCTCACGCGGATACACGAGCATCTCTTTGCCAGTGCGTCCCGCTCACTCGCACTTTACTTTACTAAATGTCGCTGTCCAGGAAACCCCGTCGTCGCCGGCGTCTGGCGCCGCCAAACTTTTTCTGCTGCCGTCGAAGCATGTTCACCCGAACTCGCAGCGAGCATCTTGGAAGAACAACTCCCAAATCTTCTTAAACAGCTCGACATCCACATCAAAGGCATCCCCCCCATTCTCGCTTCCGCACATACCTTTTCCCGCATGCTGCATGGCTCGCCTTCCACGGCTGGTGCCAACGCAGACGCATTCTACCGTTCGTTTATCCCTGAAATCGGGACTCAACTATACCCACAACAGAACGAGCTTGTGCGGAGATGTCTCAGGAGCGAATGTGGTGAAGTGGATAGAGTGGGTACGACGGTCTTTCCTGGACTCGTCAAGGTGTCCAAGTCGCACAACACTCAGGAAACCGTTCAGACGGTCGTGCGGCGCGCTCAGGTCATGTGCGAGTGCGCGCTGTATGGTGGTGTAGGGGTGATTCCGCCTAAATAGAACCATGTGTGGGGAATGGGACGTCTGTGTAAATCATCTAGATTGCATCTGTGTATGTATCGGCATCTGGAATCTCAGTGAGTTTGGTTCAACCTCAGGGAGCGCATACTACCATCGGGCCTATTAGAGACATGCAGCGGCCCGCAGCAGGTGCTTGACTCCGACGGCAGCAGAACGTGCTTGCTTCTGTCAGCCTAAGCGAGGGGTTAATTCCATAACCAAGCTGGTCGAGGATCCCGCTCACCGTTCGTTCATCAATTGCGTCTGCGCAATAAGTATCGAGCCTCTCGCGGCATGCTTGAATGAGTTTCATCTTTCCTCTGTGTAGTATTTTTCTTAGTCTTCCCTTTGCGCTGTTTGCAGCACGAGCTTGTCCTGGGACTCGAGTTCGAGTTCGAGCAACTTGGTACTACTCACGAGCCTGCTCGTCGAGTTTGGCCTCGAGCTCATGCTTCTCGTCCTCTTTAATCTTGTCGAAGCGTGTAGCGAGCTCGGTTAAATCAGTCTTGGTAGTATCCAGAATACCCTTGGCCTTTTCCGCTGCGGTGGGGTTCGCCTTCAGATATGACGCAAGGTCATCGATGGCGCCTGGGAGATGTGAAATGACGGGTTCCGATATGGCAACAACTGAGATGGCGGAGCAATCAAGAGAAGCGCTTCAGACGCAGACTTGGAAGGGGTTCTTGGTCTATTAGTAGAGAAGCCCAGGAGCAGCATAACTTGAGCTTGAACATCCTAGTCCTCTGATTTCTCCGATAAGACGTAGAGCGACAGTAAAACCAAGGGTACGCGTACAGCGCGTAAACGCAAACGGGACGTCGTATTATCCGGCGTTTGATCATCTATCCGGTTGCCTTTCTCGAGTGCAAAAGGATTTCAAGATACATACAAGAGTATCAAAGACATTGAAAGAGACTGTCGAACGCCTACATGATAAGGTGGATATCGAGTTTCTCGGTCGGATATGCTTCCAACTCCACTATAAAGACCCGAGATCTCGGGACAAAATCTTCCGCCAATAGTCACAATCATTTGTCCTTGAGAAATCGAGCGACAACTCGTGGCCTACACAAGGCGTTGAAGACATTCTTGGCGAAGGATAGAAACACTGGTCAGAGGCCTCAATCTGGAAACTCGATATGCGACCCGTCTTTACTGCTTGGATGCTTCATACATACTTGTATCATGGTAAGCTGACACGATGTGTCTGCCGAAAGACGACTATTCGAGATCGTGCAATTTCGAGGTGGAAGGCCGTAGAGGGGATTCATTCGTGTTGTCAAAGGGAATATAATACAGGTAGGGCATGACAGGGAAACGGAATAACAAACATTTAAAAAAAAACACCTTGTCATCGTGCTTCTTCGAACGACATAAGACCCCTTGAAATACTGAAGGAGCCCATGTCCAATCGCAAAATACAAATCTCTGCTTAGGAAGAGTTTCAAGCAAGGCTTAGACAGTCGTCACAACGACATACTTGTTCGAGTCGACGTGATCGCAGTGATACCATGTACCAGGGTCATTACGCACCTTGCTTTGGTCCATTCTACCACCTTGGAGCGGTATTGATTGTGACGTGAGTAAGCGCCCAAGATAGGTGGCGATTGTGCGATCATTATGATAAGGGACACGTGCATACCAAGCGACAATGGGCAGTGAGCAAGCGCGCACTCTTCGTCTCACCACCTTGAAGCATAGAAAAAATATTTTCCACGAAACAACGGACACATTGGTGAGCGAATGGGACAATATAAAGGAGGAATGATATGCAATGTTGACAAGGAGGTAAGAGCCCAACGAAAACTTCTCCTCCAGCATGGTTGAGGTACAGGAACAACCGATTGAAGTTAATGGTGCCGATGTCTGGGGACTCGCGTTCCTCCCTGATGGAGAGCATTTTGTGACTGGCGACAACTTGAAAAAGGGAAAGATTCGGCAATGGCGGGTGAAGGATGGAAAGGAGGTGGCATCAGTCGATGCAGGGAGTGAAGTCATCAACGTTGGTGTCTCGCAAGATGGAAAGTGGATCGTGAGTGGGGGCACAAAGGTGACGGTGTGGGATGCAGAGAACCTCAAAAAAGTGAGGGTGATTGAGGGACACCAAAGTTGGGTAAATGCGGTGGACGTTTCACCAGATGCGACGAAAATCGCTAGCGGATCGAATGACAAGACTTTGTGTGTTTGGTCACTTTCGACTAGCGAGCGACTGCTCGGCCCCATCAAACACGACAATGGGGTGGTTGCAGTCAAGTATTCTCCCGATGGACGTTTCATGGCCACCGCGACGTCGCTATGCAAGTCTGTTCGCATCTACGACGGTCAGGATGGCCGCCTCCTCGTCGACTTTTTAATTCAAGTCGCCTCATGGATCAACCATTCCCTCTCGTGGAAGAGCGACAGCAGGCAACTTTATGCCTTGTCTCGCGACGGGGACATCCACTGTGTCGATGCGTCTTCTCACACGACGCTCTCGACATGGCGCACTCATGGGAACAAATTCCCTTGGTGCATCTCCCTAGCAAGCGACGGCTCGTTCATTGTAGCCTCTGACGATTCATCTGTCTCGTTTTGGGACACGACTACCCACCAGTAAATCGGGTCCATCATTGACTATCCAGAAATCATTAGGGGCATGGCGCTCTCAGTAAACTACGACCTCGTGACCCGTGGAGCCTCAAAGATCATCTTGCGCAATCTCCTCAATACCCTTCCCTCTCCCTACCGTGATCAAGTAAGTGTACCGCTATCGAATGTTCGGTCCCTTATTCATCATGAACTACCAGATATTCAACGTGCGGCTCGCGAGGACTGAACCTCATTTTTTCAAAATATTCCAGTCCCTTCATCAGCGTTCAAGTGTGTCCGTCAGCACACTTTTGCCACTTTTCTAACACTATGTTCGTCAGAGCAGAATACAACAAATCTTGAGAAGATGGTGCAACAATTACAAAGCCAGCTCGCCGACTCTCAAGACAACGCCAAACAGAAGGAAGACAGCCTGAACTACCGTTATAGTATGTTTATCAACATGTTTACTAACCTCCATATTCATCAGACGAAATAAATAGAAAATCTGGAGAAAACAGTCCAAGAACTTCGAATCCAACTCGCTGACTCCCAAAGCACAGCCAAACGAAACGAGGGCGACTTGAATGACGCCATTGAGCGTTCAAGTGCGTATATCGGTACTTCTACTTCGCTTTTCTAACCCCAATGTTCATCAAACGAAAATACGTACAGCAATTCTTGAGAAATCTGTCCAACAGCTTCAAAAACAACTCGAAGACTCTCAAACGAAGGAGGACAACCTGAACGATGCTATTAGGTCAATGCAAGCACAGAACGGTCAGTTTATTCGCGCGCTCATTCCATGTTCTTGTTTTCGATGCCTATCATCTTCCAGATGCCACCGTCACACAACTCCGCACCCAACAACACAAAGCCGATGACCTTCTTTGTGCATACAGACAGAAACACCGATGCGAGTCCCTGTATGCGAGCGGTCATGTCATCGAGGCTGCACATATACTTCTCGAGAGCATGGGAACTGCAGCCGACGTCATAAAAGCTGACACGTTGATCATTGATTGGCTATTTGGTAAGTTTTGTCATCAAAGATCCTTAAACACTTTTCAATTCCTCTGGTCAGCGTTTACGAACGACTGTATCAGTGAGCTAGAGAAAATTGGAGACGAGGCTTCGCGGAACAAGAACGAGGAAAAAGCACTCGCTGCCTACTCCGCTGCACTCTCCCTTGGTCTGTCGACGCCACGTGGGTTATCAATCAAGTGGGCGAGGAAAATCCTGCATTGTGGGTCGACAAATGACACGCTGGATGTTGCCACCAAGGTATGCTTCACCTGACTCACTCTCAATGAATGCTCATATACTCGTAACTTCAGTTCCGAACGCCCAGGTTCCTCATCTACCATGCAATCTGTGACGTTCTTGAAGGGGAAGGTCGCATCACGGAGGCCATTGACTGTTTTCGAGGAATGCAGACAGACCTCGCAGTGGACGCGAGTATCGAGGAGCAAGCACAATGGGAGCTAAGTAAGTGGTCGTGGACTAGTGCAGACAAAGTTCTCTGAGCATCCGGTATAGCTTTCCAAGGGCGATGCGTGAAAAAGTTAGAACAGTTCGCTGATATCGCTATGAACTCTCAAAACTACAGTGCAGTCGCTGAATACTTGTCGACGGTATTGTCGCTCGATACCGCAGATCACGTGGACGTCTTAATCAAACGAAGCAAGGTACGAATGATGATGAACTCGTGGAGGGAAGCACTCGAGGACGCTGACGAGGTATGCTATGCGCTTCATTCATGGTGTCGCACATGATAGCAATGATTGAATATGCAGGTCATCAAGCTTGATCCAGCGTCTCCTCGAGGGTATGAGCAGAGGCACGCAGCATTGCATGGAGCGGGTCGTTACTCGGAAGCCGTTGGAGCGTTCGATACAATGCTATCGAAAATCGATCATGGTGAGTCATTTCCTTCACATCACTTGGTCAACCCCATGTACATTGACATCAACGATAGAATTCTGCGATCAATATATCGATGCCAGACATGAGATCCGACGCATCATCAATGCGACGGTTTCACTTATCCCACTGGTTCTCATTGATACCACCACTGGTCGACTATGTGACAGGTCGCGGCTACCAAGTGTTTTCGAGTCACTTCCCCTCTTCATGGAACTCGTATCGTCCATGACGACCGAATTCGATGATGCACGTGTTCGGAGAGAGGTGGGCGAATTTTACGAATATGTGATGTTGTCACACAAGTGGCAACATGGCGAACCCCTCTTTCAGGATGTCGAACAAACATCTATCTATGAGTTAAAATCATCCCGTGCAAATACCAAGCTACAAACATTCTGCTCGACGGCACGCTCTCGTGGATTCCGATGGGCATGGAGTGATACATGCTGTGTCGATAAACGGGACAAAGTAGTACTGGAAGAGTCGCTTGTGGCGATGTTCCATTGGTATCGCGGTTCGGCCCTCACACTCGTCCACCTCCTCGGGGTTTTTTCCCAGTCAAACAAGGTTGGGCTCAAGAATAGTATCTGGAATAAACGAGCATGGACATACCAAGAATACCTGGCTGCCACCAAGGTCGTATTCTACACAGAGGACTGGGAACTCTACCTTGGCTTGACCTTGTCAAATCACAAAGAGTCGCCCGTCATCCTCTTGGAGATGGAACAGGTGTCCCAGGTGTCTACGGGGCAATCAGCTATACTCCAACCTGGCCTCGACAAAGTGCGGGAGAAACTATTTTTCGCCTCGACCCGTCAATCGACCCGTACGGAAGATATTGCGTATTCACTGTTTGGGATATTCAATGTGGCAATCCCAGTTATATATGGCGAGGGCAATCGTGCGGTCGGCAGACTTCTTGAACACATCCTCACAGGATCTGGCGACGTGACAATTATGGCATGGACTGGCGTTCCGAATACATACAACAGTTGTCTACCCAGTGACCTGACCGTGTACGACCAACTGGTGCCACCTCACCTCCCCCCATCCATGGGGACAGTGGAGGTGGATCGGATAGTGACCGGGTTGGAGCCATCTGAATCCCTCCCTAATTCCTCCCTTGTGTTGACACTTTACGATCGGCTCTACGCGCTTCCGCTCCCGTCCCTTGTTTCGAGCCGACTACGACTTGCCGGGATTGTTTTTCGTGTCAATGAAATTGTCCCCATCTCAGGACCAGATCTGAAGACAAGAACTCG
>JBBPLF010000573.1:0-19335 GCA_038089615.1 Aureoboletus auriporus
TTTTATCCTGGTATGTTTAGCTCGTACGTTACACGCTGGTTGCTGACACGATGAGCAAAAGTATTTTGTTCAAGGATACAACGATTGGATAGGTGCAACAGGTGTTGTGCAAGGCCGGAGCAAGTACTATTTTTCCTGTCAGAGATGATGGAGTGCTGAGTATGTATTCAATACAGGTTATGTGAATTCCATGTTGGCTGTGTAAGTGACCACCTTTCGTCATGCGCATACAAACAGGTGTGAATTTGTATGAACAGACTCAATGCGCGAAAATTCGTGCGTGATAGGGACGTGCGGGTGAACCCGGAGAGCATCGAGCTGACAACCATAGAATTAACGGATCGTCCCCGAAGTCAGTAGCTTACTCTCGCTGACATTTATGTGGACTCTTATTCTTTGATTTAAATATTTATTCATCATTCCTCTGATTTATTTGCATGGTTTTATTCATACGAATCCCGATACGATGGTTTAGGATTGCTCAAGGAGTTGGACGCGCGTTCCACGGAGACGAGCAAGTACGAACTCGATTAGTGATACATAACACTCAACTTGTGCTAGCATAGCTCAGCACCACGGGCGGGCCTGCCCTATAGTCCACAGGATCACGCGACCTCTTTGCGACCTTTATAAGAATGCGCACACTATACCAAACAAGGCCACCTCAACAACTTTCCTCCCCAGACCATCACGGTTGCCCGCGAGACCCGCGTTTTGAACCCTGGAACCACTGACAGATCAAATTCTGTAGGCATATTATAGCTAATGCCACCTCGCTCGGTAGGTAAGAATCTGGTACTTGTCTACCGGGCGAGTTGGTACTTGTTACACTGAATCCAACAACTTATCACCAACCATGCCAGGGCCGCCTCCATAATAAAGACAACCGAATAAACTATCCGAGAGTCGGATGCTTTCCTTAGCCGACATTATCCGAGTCCTTCCTCTAGCTGTGCGCCCTTGGGACATTGGGGAGTAGAGTGTTACGTACTAATAACATGCTCCCGATCAGCGGACATAAACCGCTTCTTCTCCCTTGACCATGGCTAATGACCATCTGGCAATTGTGGCATGGGGTTCCATCATTGATAGGTAAAAAGTCACTCTAGATCCCTGAAATCCGGACGCTCACAGGTATGTGCAGGGCATACAATTTCTGGTTTGTACATGCACTCTATACCACTGGAATTGCCCGGAGGTCGATGGTTTTCGTAGGATGTACGGCGTGACATTGGGCCAATCGGTTTCCTACACAATTTGGCATGATACATGGCTTATGAAAGCGTTCATATGCTCATTTGAGTTTTTTTCTTCTGTACAATGTCTTTGACGTGTTCTCTTTAGGTGCTTGCGGTGTTGTAAGTCGTGACAATGTCACGATCGTGTTGCCATCTGCCTCGTAACTTATTACAATGCCTCTCCCAGCTTAACAGACACTGCTCATCTGATTTCGATCATTCGAGTCATTTGGGCATCGCTCGTGTTGTGTCATCGAAGCATTCCATGGAGTTGCGAGCATAATATAAGCTGGTAAGCCCTAGATCATTTGACACAAGTCAGCCTGTATGTAAGCTCTTGCCAGTCGGTCATGGTGTTCTGATGCCCAGCTGTAATCTTGACTGGAGGCTGTAATGTGGTTGAATGTGAGCTGTTGTACAATGTTTTGGTTCAGCGCTTACTCTTAGTTTATCAGTACAATGTCATCTTTGCCATGCAATGGTCTGTAGCGCTTTGAGCACCGTATGTATAATCGTTGAACAGCTTTTACTGCCGTCAAATCACCCTCCTACATTCGTTGACACTTCCACAGCGCAAGGCACAAACCTCTCACTCTTACTATTGTCAGTCTCGACTATATGTCAGGATGTATGTTTAAGATCCTTCCAGCAGGCTATCACCGCAATCTTTGGGTTTGGTAAATTTTCATGTCGAATAAGTTTTGAGCGTTGTCTGACATGCCAGTTTGACCAACTTCTGGCATATGCATGTACTCTGACGAACTGGCTTGGAAATGACTGAATATGTCCCCCCTCAGGTTACGTTATTGGACTGTCGATACACTTTTCGCACTTGCCGACGAAAGCTGAAGCGTTTTTCTCTCATAGCATTCCGGGTGCAAGCATCACTTACCAATTAACCTCTTCAGTGAGTTCGTCGTGTTGTATTAACGTGTTCGCTGATTTCCTTTGATTATCCATAGTGGATGCCTCTTTTTGCTGGTGCAAACATTGTATGCGATTTTCTCACCGCATTCGCTGTCCTCAAATATATGTGGAAATCCGGCTTCCGGAAACAACGCAGTATCATCCAGAATTTGTCCCGTGTTTGCATTACTACAGGTGCAGTGACTTGGTGTGTTTATTTACCTCTCGTTTGCTATAGTAGCCCGCTCATTTCATATCCGTTCAGCATGATATTATTCATGACTTGTGTTCTGGTATGTTCAGAGTTGGTGCGTTGCACATGGATGCTGACCATGACGACCAAGGTGCCTTTCTCTGGGCAACGGCAATTGGGTGGATACAGCGGGCATTATGCAAGGTCGGAGCATGGACCGATTTTCTTGCGGGATGTTAACTGTTTAATTTTTATTATACAAGTTATGTGAATTCTATGCTGGCTGTGTAAATCTCCGAGACCTCTCTTCGTGCACAGGTGTGGATTGGATATTTGAACAGGCTCAATGGGCGAAGATTCATCCGTGATTGGGACACCATGGAACTCGAATAGCAGGCAGTTCCGCTTCGAGTCAACCTGTCAATGTCGATCGATTTGTCTGTTGTGCCACAGCTTTAGCTCCTCTTCTTTTCTCAGACGTGCAGCAGTAGCCTCTGACAGGCTCGATAATGGACGGACTCGACTGAATCGTTCAGAAGTGAGTGATGCAAGCAATTGAGGATAGCGATGATGTCGGGACTGCGATTGACCTGGACCAGCATCGGAGACCAGGGCTTCAGCAAAGGCAATCGAAGATCCGTAGAACACATTTCTCAGACAAAGTTGTTTCAGCCCACAACCTCATGGTGAAATTTGAGCGAAAAAAATATTTTCGATGTTTCGAGCGACCGGCCGGGGGGCCGGCGCACTCTAATTTTAAATTGTGCACCTAGTGTAATGACGAGAAGGGAAATAAAGCTGGAAAACGCGTGCCTTGTGGGAGCGGATGCGAGCCAAAGATCTGAAGGTCTGATGGTTGCGCACCACCGCCTTGTTCGATGTTTCTTGGGATTCTGTTTATCAGCCATGTGCTTGGGTCGGAAATGTCGTTTGCACGGAGTTCGGTTACGTTCACTGTTGACAGTGCCTCGCTTTGTATGTTTCCTCCGCAATCCCCTTTTCGGGAGCACACAATAACCATTATGGCTTCTAGCAACGTCCATATTTCCATTATGGAGCTCAGCCTCGTGCATCACTATCACAAGGTTGATGCAGATGGGAACTAGCCCGCAGTCGCATGGAAATGGCCCTTCTTGGAAAACAACAACATAAAGCGGCGCTAGCACTTTCGTGATCCCTTTCTTACAACTCTCTTTCGTTCCTCGCTGACGAGCATCCAAATGCACATTCTTTTCATCACGCTCTTGGCCGCCCTTCCCTTTGGCACCCTGGTTGGTGCTCATAGAACCCAATCGAGATCTCGCCACCGTCATGTCCCCCGACAAAGTACTACTAACAGTTCCAGCACCAACACTTACACTCTCCAAGACTTTTACCAAGCTGAAGACTTCTTCACGTACGCATCCCGTTTTGCATGTACTTCGACTGGTGACCCAACCTTTTCTAGCGAATGGTCATTCTTTACCGGTTCAGACCCTACAAACGGCTACGTTAACTACCAGACTATGCAAACTGCAACGTCCGACGGACTTGCATACATCAACGATTGCGACAATTCCACTGTCCTTGCTGTCGACTCCTGGAGTTCCGTCCCCGTTGGCGGAAACCGCAATTCGTGAGGCGTTGCTCGCAGTTCGCCGCGCGTTAATTAATTGATTGATATTAATTATCAGCGTTCGCATCACATCCAATAAGAACTATTCGAGTGGTTTATTTATCATGGACGCCGCCGCTATGCCGGTTGGCTGTGGTACTTGGCCTAGTTTCTGGGTTCGTCGTATAGTCCGGCCTGGATAAACTATCAGCTGAATCTGTCGTTGACTACAGACCGTCGGGCCTCAATGGCCCGGTGCAGGAGAGATTGACATTGTCGAAGGGGTCAACGATCAAGCTCACAATCAAATGACGCTTCACAGTGGGACGTCGAATGCCTGCACGATCGAGAAGTCCAGCAGCACGAACGCCCTCTACACAGGCGCTACCCTCAACACAAATTGCTACAGTACAGAGACTGCCGACGCAGGGTGTGGCATATCCGACACAAGTAACTCCTCGTTTGGCTATGGGTTTAATCAGGCCCAGGGAGGTGTTTACGCGCTCCTCTGGGACACGACGCAAGGGATGTCCATGTGGCACTTTGCCCGTGCCAACATCCCCGCGGACATTACCAGCCGAACGCCCACCCCTTCAAAGTGGGGTACTCCAGCAGGTTTCTGGAGTGCTCAGACATGCGACATTTCTGCTAATTTCTACGAACATTCACTCGTTTTCGACACTACTATTTGCGGTGGCTGGGCTCAAGGTGCATATGCCAGTTCCGGTTGCCCTGGAACGTGTGCAGAGATGGTTGCGAACGCGACCAACTTTAAGTGTACGTTGGTTGATCGTTGTCTCGTCTGCGTTCTTTTCTTAGACCTCCCCTTAGATGCCCAGTGGATTATCAACTACGTTGCCGTCTACCAAATTGTTAATTAAGGACATAGATAGATATTGTTATGGGACTTGAGATAAAAAGGAGAGAAATTCGCACGCGACGCTTGCCTTCTGTCCATCTTGACCAGAGACGGGATGGATTCCCAGCCGCCGCCTGACCCAACACCGATCCCGGTTTCCGACATCATAACGACAGCATGGCCGAGAAGGGCCGTTAAGGTTTGCCGACTCTTCTTGTCCTCCGTCCATGTCTCACGTCCCGCAACGAAAAGGCTTGTGCGAGCTGCAGGTAACATCGTTCTCTCATGTCCGTGCTCTCCTGACTGGTCTACATCAGGCGCGATAAAATTCGCTGTGATGGTGCAAAGTAGGCAGTCCGGTGTTCGTACAGCCCTCGTCGTTGAGATCCGTCCATTATCTAGGCCCTGTGGTGCGTGTGTCAAGAAAGGGTACACCATCGATCAATGTATAGATGGATGTGAAAGTTGTCGTAAAGCCCGCGTTCGTTGTGAGGGTGGCAAGCCATGCCACCGATGTCGAGAACTCGATCAAGAATGTGCAGAGGAGCAGGTGACGACGGGGGTGCGCACCGATGTGGCACCGCCTGTGTTCGTTCTTCGGAATCGCCAAAAGAGCGAGCGTGCCAAGTTGGCGTGTCTGAGTTGTCGTCGGGATAACAAGAAGGTGCGTGGTTGTGTTCCCGTATGTCTGTGTGGATTGTTGGAGGTCCCTTGTAGTGTGATGATCAACGGCCGTGTTCGCGGTGTGTTGGGCGGAACGAAGAGTGTATTCATGTTGGACGAGGACCGAAGCTTGTCAAGCTTCGTTGTGAAGGATGTCGACAGGATAATCGCAAATGCGAGGATGCTCGCCCTTGCAAGCAGTGTATCGAACACGGGAGGGAGTGCGTGAGTGTGCAAAGGAAGGGGAGGGGTCACGGAACACGGGTCAAGGCGGTCAGCTTGCTCTGCCTATCTTGTTGTTGTCACTTACCACGATCGTTGCAGGCGTGTGCTACATGCAGGTGAGGATCTTGATGCCCGTTTAATAAAACCCGTCTCACCAATATACAGACGTGATAAAGTACGTTGTGACGGGATAAGGTAATGTGGATGCCACACCTGATCGTACTTTGTCCGATGATCTCCGCTGCGTGTAGGCCATGCGCGACTTGCGTTCGGAAAGGGTATCAATGCGTCGACCGCGTGTGTGCGACGTGCGTCCAGCAGGGGTTCGAGGGTGAATGTCCTCACCGACCTAGGCAAGAGACAGATACCTCGGACGGAGATAGTTCTGTCCGTCGTAATGGTTCAACGACTTCTGCACTGGAAATGCCTACAGGTGTCCAGCATCCTTGCCATGCGCCATTGTCTTTGCCTCCCCACCTGTCTCAGGGCCTGCTGGCGCCGGCAATATTCCCTTCTCATGTATACGGGCCATCTGCGTACCACATTCTTCCTCCTGGCCATGGTCCGGGGGAGGGACCGTCGGCGGGATACCCACGCGCATATTACCCAGTTATCGATCCACAGATTGACCTTCCCCAACCGAATATCTCTTCTGAGCGATACGACCCATCCTCTACGTCCAGTGGTTCATCGTAACATCATTATCGGTATGGACTTCGCTTAGGGCCATTTGTTGTATTTGTACCTTGGCTTTGTACGTATTTGGAGAATGAATGTGAGGAGTTGTTGTTGCATATGGGGGCATTTATTGTCCACAGACCACTAGACAGGACTTGATTGTCCTTGTCCACATCCTCCTGTATACCTTGGCCTCGTTGTCCCCCTACATTCCTTATCATGAGTGATCGTGCATCCTCGCCCCCTCCTCCGCCCGTTTCTACATCAAAGTATGCACATATCTAGTTGGTTGCGCGTACGATCTGAACATACCATTGTCAAGACAGATGCCAGAAACAACGGACGCAGACGTCGAAATAAAAGAAGAAGAGTCACTATCAACATCATTACCCTCCCCCACAACAAGTGCCGCACAGACAGAAACAAATTTCCAAAGACCATCGTCCTCGCCGAGCAGAACAATCCGGAGGACAGAAGGACAGAGACGAGCGATGCTCCGGGACGACCCTCAGGTTCAGGAAGTCGAGCCACAGAGGGTCATGTGTCGCGTCTGTCAGAAATGGATCCGACTCGCGACGAACTGCAACTATGTCTTGAACAACTGGCGAAGCCACAAGCAGCGCTGTCGCGGCTCTCCGTCAGCCCCTCGTTCTGTTCGCAGGACACCCTCTAAGCCAAATTTTAACCCCGGTAGCAGAGTTGCTACGACCGAACGAAGAATAGCGTTGTTGAACGATCCACAAGTCAAGACGTGTTCACCGCTTCAAGTACAATGCGGGAGTTGCATGTCGACGGTGGCATTGGAGGGTGAGGTGGAGTACGACCTGACTAAATGGACGGAACATAAGTTGACGTGTATACCGTGAGTGCCCGCGTTTACTTGTGCTCAAGCGGATTCGATCTCATATGTATGACGACAGAATGACGCCTGCGCCGATTACCCCGATATCCACGTCGCATAGAGCACGCGTGGTCCCCACATCCTCTACATCGAGTGTCCATTCGCAGGTTTCTGCGGGCAGGTCATCACCTACGCCTATCGAGGGTTCGAACAGCAATTCGACGGAAACGACGGCGGTGACAGATGGCTCGCCTGTAGTTGCAACAGCCGGGACGAAGCGGGCCCGCGAAGAAGAGCTAGAAGAAGAAGAAGGGGAAGAGGCGGTAGATGAGCATCCAAACAACCGTCCACGGACGGAGACATATGAGCCCCCCACGAAGGAGGCGCCGAGTATGTTGGGATGGTTCATGCAACCGTTGAAAGAGTTTGCGCGGGGGTTCCGAGAAGGGTTAGGCTCTACGTGAAGTCTTGTTTTATTGTCTATACTGTAGATACTCTTTGTTGTATGGCATCTTTCATTCGTCTACCAGGCTTGCGTACGTGCGGTATGGAAAGTGATTTCAATGTCGCGAGGACCGAGGGACACATGGTAGATAGAATAGAAGATATGCTAGTACTGTTGGCAATGATAATGATGCATAATATAGATCGTACAAAGCGAGCCCATCAGGGGACTGGTGAAAAACTGATAATGAATTATAATGGATTATCTTACCCATTTTCGGCAGTATAATTCATCATCAGTCTTTTACCAGTCCCCTGTCTAGTCACTTAAAGTGTACGATGATCAACGATCGCGATTTGCATAAGTACTTGCAACAAGTCCAACAGAGATGAGGTGTTGCAATTTTCAAAGCCTGCCAGTGCAACAGTCATGTGATGTAAGATGAGCTCAGAACTCCACAGCGGCATCTAAATCACTAACGTGTGGATTGATCGGATTTGATCCACGCGTGCATCGTTCGCTCCTGTTCTCCGGAGTCCTTTCTCTCCATTACTTCATCACCAGATTACGGCCGCACTCCGTCGGCAGGGACCTTGTTTACATTTCTCAGCCCTTTTCCATGCGCAATTCCTTTCCAGCTAGGACTGGTTTTCGCACTTAAGCGTATGTGTTTGAAAGGGCTCCCGGAGACGGCCGGACTTCCGAGTCATGACTCGGAGCTCTGAAGCACAAGTTTTGGCATATACAACGACCTCGCCAACGGAGTGCGAGGCGTGATTGAAAAGATTGTTTTAGATGATGCAGAAACCAATTTTGCTGCATCTGAGCTGATTGTGCAGTGGTCACAGTCTCTCGCATACGTCCTCATTAGAATGTTGAACACAAAAGGTTTCACGACTCGAGAGGTTGGAAAAAGGTGTCATACCTCCCACACCGGGAAGCGAACGTATTCGATATGAGAAGGCAAAACGAAGAAGACCGTGTATAGAATGCAGTGCTCGTTGATACCCGCCTATGCATTCACAGATTATCGTTCTCAAGGTCAGACGATCAACAACACGATCGTCGACATAGCATCTCCACCCATCGGGGCGCCCACACCGTTCAACATTTACGTTGCATTGTCACATAGCCGCGGAAAGGAGAGCATGTGCTACTCGAATGGCATCGTAGATAGTAGATGGATCTATATGGCCTAATCCTTAAATGGTGAATTCTCACGCCGACATTTAAACAGGGTAATTACTTCACGCCGGCTTACTCTCCCAGTGAGTCATGAGCGCTCTGAGCTCTCGCTGTATTTCGTCATTCGTCCGTTCGTTTTATGGTATCTCGGAGCTGTGTATGGCGAGCACCTCAGGCTTGTAGCGACTCAGTGGTGTGCCAAATAGACGTATGGAACGTGCCAACCGTTTCTGCATGGTGCGGATGCGGTAGTCTGGTCACCAGACTAGATTTCGAGGACGAGCTCACAGTAATTTAGATGCGATGTGATATAATAACCATTGACAATACTCGGAATGTATACTCAACGCTCAGCGCTCTGGTATCTGTCATCGATCCAGTCGATCAAGACTTGAAGTTAATTTCCGCACCCGGTGCCCGGTACAATGCTCACGTTCTCAACTCCTTTGCTTCATTGTCCTGCATAGAATTCGTCTCTCGCAAAGATAATAAACAACACGAATCGCGGAAGGTCTGGAAGCAAGGGCCAAATTCGATTCGAGTCACGCACTGGCACTACCAGCGCCACAGATCTCTGTCTGCGCCACCCGTATCTCTTCTCCACCCCCTCTCGCGCCAGATGAGATGGGTTCTGCCAAATTATCTGTACCTTGGCTGATCCATGCACCGCTGCCAGCGCCAGCGCCACTGATGTTTCTCTTTTCCAACTCTATTTCTTCGTCATGTAGTACGTCACCTTCCTCTGCTCCTTCGTTTCGTCCTCCACCCGCAAACATGATCCCACTCACAACAGCACCACGACCTAACGAAGACGTCAAACCAAAGGCTGTGTCAATGTCGCTTCCAAGTCTGCCCCGCGCATAAATTTTCCGCAAGTTCAAGATGAATCGGGGAATCAGTGCAAAGGGAAGTACGCCTTGCAGTATCCCAGTCGCTATGACCTGCCATCCGTACAGTGTAACTTTTCCCGCATTCTGCAGCACGTCGAAAAGTGTGACCGCCAGAATTCTATTCATGAACTCATTGTTAGCTTACATCCATGGAAAACAACGCGCAAGGAATGTTGTGATAGGGACGTGCTTACATGGCAAAGTAGACTACACCTTCTCTCACAAAAAGGTTTATATAATGGTTCAGGCGAAAACGCTTTGTTATTCTGTACATTTGAAGTACTTCCCTGATGAATCGAGTGACGACGAAGAGAAACGTCAATATGTTCAGCGTGAGCTGGAAAGCGATGGCAATGTAAAACGAAGTGACCAAAGCAGTTAGAGTGTTCTTTGTGCACAAAGACTTGGAAAGGTCAAGCGCTTGAATGGTTTCTATATCGTGGACAAAACGGAATTCATCGTATTAAACTAGTGTGGATGATATGAAGGTATTTTTTACATACGGACAATCCAGTCGGACCCATCTTCAATGCTCAGTATCACACAATTGACCGCCATTGAGATGACTTGGCAGGTGTAGAACGCGAGGAGAGTGCCAAGGATAAACCTGGATTGACGATACATTGCCCAGACACGCAGAACCATTGCCACTGCATCAACTAATGAGATTCATGTGTCTAGAAACTGAGCGCTAAATCTCACAATCTGCGGCAGCATAAAAAATCGCGTAGGCCCAAGTAGTCAAAATGTAAAGTACTTCGCCTTTGAGAGTGTTGTTGAGAATATTGAAGACGTTTAATGAGTGTACTCACAGCTAATGAGATGTGATTCATCAACCACTCAGACTTGGACATGTCTTTTGAAATGAAGTATGAACACATACGTCTATAGGAATCAAAATATTAGATCACATGATGTCAATATATCCAATAGAATACGAAATCACCTTTGCAGGTCCAGGTAGAAATGTACTCCCCACTTTCATCCGACTAAGTCAGCGAAAGAACCTAATAATTCAAAGGTTTGAACACACAGATGGAGGTAACTCTAGCCCACTAATCAGTCATAGATTAATTCATAATTATCACGGAAACATCAGCATACACGACATTAAGCAGCCCAAAATACCGCGCCTGAAAGTTAACGTTGATTAGTAGAAGGTTGTATGGATGGTTTAGATTCGAACCACAAGGAACAACGCAGACATCCATGTCCATGGCTTGTTCTGTAGCCGTATCAGAATACACCATGGTTTCGGATGAGCATCCACTGACCCAAATAAATTCGATCTGCCGGTGGGGAGATTGACAACCGGTCAGATTCACACACTGGCAAATGATGGGAATAATATGATACAGACTTCATCAGAGAACGTGAGGACTGATGACATTAGTAATAAGTTTCCTGGATGGCATGAAGCATGTTCGGACTCACTATAATCGTATCCAACAGCAACGGGGGTAACAACTGGGAAGAACGATAAGGTCGATTCGAGCGGAAAGACGAACGGGCATACGGGACGAATAATCATTCATCAGGATGCCTGAAAATGCCTGAGCAATGGTAGAGGACGCCATGTGGTAGGTAGGAGCCCGTGAAACGGTAGTAGAATTCAGCAAGAAATGACAAGGTGGGCCTTCACAGACGGACACTAGAAGAAGGTACACACATATAAACCAACGACGGTAGTGCATCAAAATACCGTCAAACATCTTGCAGTCATATTAGATGTAGGCGCATCAAATTTGATCGGAATTATTGCATTTCCGGATTCCGCTGGCTAGCGCTCTCATAATCAGTGGAAGTCTTATCCCCAGAATGTACTGACAACCGAGATCTGAGACCGCTGAGACCGGCCGGCATTGACAATATGATATTGACTCCTCATAATCATATGTGATGCAGGACCAAACTCTGATGCCGACGGCGTCCTGCATATTCACTTTAAATTGCTCAAGTTGGTTGGCGTCCATCAAAAAGATACAGAGGGGTGCAGATTGTCCCCATCATTCATAGTTCTTACCCAAACGCAGGAGACCGACAAATTGAGTGGCGAAAATGGCATTGAACCTACCCGAGAACCATCACTGGCATTCCAGGAAATTTTCGTCCAGTGCAAAACCATCGAGTGCTCCTTCTGCCACCTTTGGAAATGTCCGATTGCTGGAGATATGGTTTGAACTAGCCAGAAAGGACCGGGCATCACATGACCACTCATCACCGAGATGGGAATCAGAGAGGGCTGGTGGTATGCTATATTGCACACCCGATGCTGCATTCAAGAGCACCAGAATCAAGAAGAGAATTTTTTTTTAAAAACACTTGAAAAGCGGCAGGCTGCTTCTTGCTCAAGAGCCGAAGCGAAGCATAGTACAGGAAACATGTTTACCTGCCATCATAAACAAAGGTGATTGCAACGATCAGCGAGAGATAACTTATTCATTCCAGATGGCCCAATGACACGCCACCTGTGTCGGGGGTCATCGTTTGCACCTTGTACGAGCAGAGAGCGTTACAAGTAACTTTGTAGTCGTCGCCAAAAGAACGTCTGGCTTGTACAGGTTTCATATAGTATGACACCACTCCCCGGGAGTAGTTCAAGATTTTACCCCAAACAGTTGGCGTAAATGAGCAGCTTCCATCGCGGTATGGATTGCGGGCGTCGAGTGGACCCCTTTTCTGTTGATGCTTACCTAAGCCTTACTAAGAGGAGACTCATCATTAACATTCCCGTCTAGTCTATTCGGGATTCCCTCGACTCACATGTGGGCATGAAGTTCCTCGCAACGTCGGTGTTTCTCCGACCTTGTCCTCCTCTTCACTCACCCATGACCACAGCGACGCCCCCCCAAGGTCTACCGCCGAGCTCGCTCGAGAAAAGAAGCTACGGGACGATCCCATGGCGGACGTTCACGGACCCCTCTTTGTCACTTGCAAGCGATGTGGCACACGCATCAAACTCTCCCCCAAAAGCTCTTATGACCCGTTCCACTGGATGAAACATCGAGAGCGCTGCCTTCGCAAACCACTTGGCGTGGCGCGCGTCGCCCAGCGATCTCCAACAGACATCGTAGTGAGCAACACCCTTTTTTTCGACGGGACGACAGGCTGACAGCCGACATTGCAGTACACGTCCGAGCCCCCAGCTAAAAAGTCGCCTGCGTTGTCATCCAATAATACCGATGCCGACAACGTGACGCCGCCTCCGCTCACGCCCGACGATGATCGTCCGGCCGACGCTGACATATACCCCCACCGATCACCCTCTCCGAGTCCGGGTCTCGATCTCCCCGATAAACCCGTTGTACGCGAGCTAGACTCTGCGTTCATTGACTACTTACACCGCTCTCGACGTCCGTTACCCACGCACATTGCTCGCGTCGAACGCTGGCAGACTTGGAATTGGGCCGAACTTCGACCGCCCACGTGGGTGGCTGACCGTGGTAGCGACCAGGAGGAGTGTGAGGAGGACGGCGATGATTTTATCTTCGATGGGTATCCGGCACCTCGGCTCACACTCTATTTGCATCAAAACTCTCCCTCGCTATCGGATTAAGGTATATTATCTCCCCACCTTCAAGTTCAAGGTGCTATCGTTTTCGCTTTCTCGTTGTCTTTGCATCCGTCCTACCCTAACGCACGCATAAAAAAATTCATGTCTCTCACTAACAGCATCTTTCGTTCTAATCATCTTCACATAGCTTCACGCGCTCATATAGTTTCGCATCACATGGGAAAACATCTACTCGTAACCTTGTAAATACCAAGAATAGTCTGTCTCTTTTTTTACACTCGCTCAATCATGGGCAATAATTCCGGCAATAAACTATACCTTCTATGCATTTTTAACACATTCCCCCTACTTAGCTATCGTCATCTAGTGGAGGTTTATGTATACCATTGTTCAGCAGATTAAAAATGACAGGATCGGCATCTGCGCGACTACCCCTGCAAGACGGTGAGACGTGGTACCGCGACGGAAAGAAAAAAACGTACAGAACGACTCGGACTGTGTCACGCATCACCTGCGACGTTGCAATCTCTATCTTGTCGACGCCTACAAGTCCGTCCGCGCGTGTCGGACCAACGTTGAGAAGCAACACTGGCTTTTTTAGTGCAAGCGCGTGTTTGACCAATCTGGGTGGGGTTGCTTTGTGGTGCAATACAATAAAAGAATAGTAATGCACTCACCGATAAGCCGAAAACGTGGCGAGGGTCGTCCCGACAAGAAATAGCTTGTCTGATCGTTCAATGTCACGAAAGCTACGGAACATCGGTTTTGATACGGATGCCGAGGGAGTGGCGCTTACGAGCGTTCCTTTATGGTTTGGGGTATCGATTCACCAAAAAAGATGACCTCTGGTTTTTGCTTTGAAAATGGCGTTAAAAAGGTGCGTGCGATGGGGTGTCGGGGCTGGCCTACATTGGTGTTGTGTCGGCCTTGTGCCAGACATTCTAGACATTCTGGTACGACGAAATCGTCGTATGAAATGCCTTCCAACTCCACCTATGGTCTCCCGTTGAGTATTGTTTGTTTCATTTTGAGGAGAGGGATAAAACAAACATCACCATCTGGATTGCTTCGAGGTTTTTGTCCAGTCGCGTCGAGTTCGTCAACGAACGCTTTCCATTTGGGATTGCAAGCGGACAACTGGTCTTGAAAGGCGTCTCTACTGATGACATGACCGAATTGACAATGTACTCTCTACCGCCTGTCAGAAACTAAAAAATTGCACGCACGTGCCAGTGGCACGGCGTGAATTGCTTAGAAGACTGACATGTAGTGTCCCGTGAAGTTCTAGAATGCGCTCGTCGATACGCGCGTCGTCCCACAGATGGGCAATGGCTTTGCGGTGAAGACCGTCTACATTTTGCGTGACGATGTTGCGGATGTATCCGCTGTGTTGTAGGGCTGCGAGGGCATAGTGAGCGGTATTTGGTTGTGCATCTCGAACGGGGGGATAGCCGAGGTATGAACGAAGCCTGTGACGAGACACTGTATTGATATGTACTGGATTGGCTGCGACGGTACTCGTACGTACCAGTAACGCTGCCTGAACTTGCGGGATGAATGTGAGCGGCGGTTTGAGAACGAGAGGGTACATGCCTGAATGCACGTCCTGTAGAGTTGTCCGCGATGAGTTCGTGATACTGTTCGATTATCAATTCTGTGTGTCAGACGCTGGAGAACGCGGGCAGGTGTTCTCTTACAAAGATGGGTCTATTGTTGTTTCACTGTTTAGTATGAGCGGCCCATTAATGATTCGAGGACGTAACTTGTAATTTGGATTCATGTAGCGGCCATCTTTTCCCCGGTAAGCTCTGATACCAGAGTCGACGCTCACGCCCGCGCCCGTGAGCAGTGTCACGCTTCCCGAGGCGAGAAAAGACGCGATACGTTCTATGGCTGTAGCGGGTGAGGTAGCGTTGGTCCGTGCAGATGAAACGACATGGGGAATGGTAGGAACAGAAACGCGCATAACGAGGGGGTTCGGAGCCGACGGTCCGACGCTTCCTGTCTATGAACGTCCCCGCTACATTACAGACGCCCGGTTTCGCCCACTATGCCGTCGCTTGGTCCCCCTTCCACAATACCCGCATCGCTCTCGCCTCCGCAGCCAATTTCGGTCTCGTAGGTAATGGTCGTCTACACCTCGTCTCGCTCGTTCCGGGACCAGGCGGGATCAAGCTCGACAAGTAGTCAGTAATTCCCTTCGATCGTATACAACTTGCTCAGGCGTGGTCAGTTATGAATCACAGGATGCGATCTACGACGTCGCTTGGTCTGAGATGCACGAAAATCAGATCGTAGCGGGCTCGGGAGACGGTGCGATCAAACTGTGGGACGTCATGCTCAACGTGAGTCTCCGTCGTCTCCGTCCCGCATCGTATGGCCGATCCCAGAGTGACAGTGTCTCGGTAGGAATTTCCGATTCGCGCCTGGCATGAACATACGAGGGAGGTGTTTTCTGTCGATTGGTCCAATATCAAGAAGGACACATTTCTCTCTTCGTCCTGGGATGGCCATATCAAAGTCGTAAGTGGTTACCATATGCTATCTGCCTGTGCCTCTCGTGATGCAGTACGTCAAGTGGACACCGGAACGACCCCGCTCGGTAGCGACTCTGAAAGCACACTTGTCGTGCGTATACCAGGCGCTTTTCTCGCCGCATCAACCAGATATCATCGCGACGTGCTCGACCGACGGTACGATCAAGATATTCGATTTACGAACGCCAGCCTACGCGTCTGGTCCTACATCCGACACGTTCACCAATCCTGTTTCGGCCGCTGTGCTCACCGTCCCGGCCTCGGGCACAGAGCTCCTTTCCATAGATTGGAATAAATACCGTCCGTTTGTGATCGCGAGCGCAGGCGTGGACAAGGCAGTCAAGGTCTGGGACTGTCGCATGGCAAGCACGGTACCTCCCACGAGCCAGTCCGTCGGCGGCATGTGCGAGATTCAGTTGCCGGGTCACGAGTATGCCGTGCGCAAGGTTCAGTGGAGTCCTCATAGAGCAGACGTCCTTGCGACGGCGAGCTATGATATGACCTGTCGGATGTACGTCCTGTATGATTTTATGTCCGCGAATGTAGCGTTGACCGAATGTTGCGTAGTTGGAGTACAAATCCCGTACCAGGAGGATCACATTTACTATACGTACACGACCCACATACCGAGTTTGTTGCTGGGTGTGGTTGGTCGTTGTACGATGAGGGTCTTCTCGCGAGCTGCGGTTGGGATGGTCGACTGAACGTCTTTCGGGCGTGACCGTGTATTTGATTTGTATATCTCTAATAACTAGGATTGGCGTTGCCGACGGGCATCTTGTTGAAGTGTGCATGTGAACGCTTTGGAAGAGAAGTTCACAGGCCATCGGAAAATCACTGAAGAAAAGTATTTGCAGTGGGAAGGTGGTACAAAGTACAGTAAAAGTGTAGTAAGATCCAAATACATGCAATCCATTTATCAGACCAACGGGTAGGTGCCTCGAAACTCTGGACCTAATCAATTCAACTGTCTCCTCATAATATAAAGCCTGTTAAGAGGGTCAGTGACCTATGAACAATCTTTTGTATGAAGCACTGACAAGTAAATCTCAATAGAATCCATCACAAAACTTGAAGTCGAATGACCTATCAGGGACGCCATAGACGTTTTTTGTATAAAGGTGGTTTAGCACGCTTCCGAGTCAGGAATTTAACCGTCTCGAGGTCGAACGCTGGAAGGACATTGTGCTTGAGTAGAAGTTCCACCACCGACGTATATCCACTTTTGATAGCAGCTCCCAAGACTGTCTTGCCTTCTACATTGCAGACAGTGGGGTTGCAACCAGCTTCAATGAATGTCTTTACCAAGCCCAAGCAGTCTGATTCGGTATACTCGGAGATGGCAAGATGAAGGACGGTATCCCCACCAGACGTGGTGCGATGTACATCAGCACCTTTGTGAATTAGATACTCAACCATCCCAAGACTCAGACTCAGAGTGTGAAGACGGAGAAAGTGGCCACGGCGAATGCTTGGATACTGTGGAGTCCACCGCCCCGGGGATTTCTGCAGTACGATTGGCAGAATGTCGGGGGGAAATGGGACATCGTGCCTGAGTAGAAGCTCCACCACTAAAGTGTATCCCCACTGGATGGCAGTTTCCAGGATTGTCTGACCATTCAGCAAATCGCAGGAAGTGGGGTTGCAACCAGCTTCGATGAAAATCTTCATCAAGTCCAAACAGTCTGATTCAGCAAATCCGATGATGGCGAGATGAAGGACAGTATCTCCATCAGATATGGTGGATTGCACATTGGCACCTTTGCAAACTAGGTATTCAGCCATCCAGCAAGTGCAGTGTGTTCTTGAAGCACGGTGTTGGTAGGATATCGAATGTTGGACGAAAGGAGAAGCTCCACCACAGAAGTATATCCACGCCCGATGGCAGCTTCCATGACAGTCTTGCCATTTGAATTACAGGCTGTGGGGTTCCAACCAGCTTTGATAAAAATCTTCATCAACTGCAAACAGTCTGGTTCGGCATACTTGGTGATGATGATGATGACAAGATGAAGGATGGTATCCCCATTGGAATGTACATCAACACCTTTGTGAATTAGGTACTCAACCATCCGGAGATTCAGACTTGGAGTTGTGGGTTTCAGAGTCGAGTTCAAGTTGACTGATCTCAATTTCCATTCCTCGTCCTCGTCCTCATGATCCGTCCTTGGACGTCTGGGTGGAGTCCAAGTCGAGTAAGTCTGTAGTACGAATGGTAGAATGCTGGGAGAAAATGGGACGCCGTGCGAGAGTAGAAGCTCCACTACCGAAATGTATCCACGCTTGATGGCAGCTTCCAGGACTGTCTCGCCATCTGTAATGAGGGCAGTGGAGTTGCAACCAGCTTCGAAGAAAATCTTCATCAAGTCCAAACAGTCCGATTCAGCATATCTGATGATGGCGAGATGAAGGACAGTATCTCCATCAGATGTGGTGGATTGCACGCTGGCACCTTTGCAAACTAGGAACTCGACTTTTTGGCGAGTCCAGCATTTTTGCAGCGCGATTGACAGGATATTGAGGGGAAATGGGACATTGTACGACAATAGAAGCTCCATCACTGAAGTGTATCCACGCCCAATGACAGCTTCCAGGACAGTCTCGCCATTTGATCTGAAGGCAGTGGGATTGCAACCAGCTTCAAGGAAGAGCTTCATCAGATCCGAACACATTGGTTCAGGATACTCCCTGATGGCGAGATGAAGTACGGTGCTGCCATTGACCGTTGTGGAATGCACATCTGCGCCTTTGCGAACTAGATTCTCAACATTCTCATAAGTCCAGTGTCTCCGCAGCACAATTGGCAAGGTGTTGGGAGAAAACGGGACATGACATGACAGTAGAAGTTCCATCACCGAAGTGTATCCTTGCCTGATGGCAGCTTCAAAGACAGTCTCGCCATTTGATCTGAAGGCATTGGGGTTACAACCAGCAGCAATGAAAAGCTTCATCAAATCTAAACACATTGGTTCAGAATACTCGTTGATGGTGAGATGAAGTACGGTGCTGTCGTTGGGGGTGGTGGAGTGTATATCAGCACCTTTGCGAACTAGGCATTCGACCATTTGGGGACTCGACTGTTTCCGCAGGGCGACTGGCAAGATGTCGGTAGGAAATGGAACATTAGTGTGCAAGAGAAGCTCTACCACTGAAGTGTATCCACGTTCAATAGCAGTTCCCAGAATGGTTTCGCCCTTCGAATTGCATGCAACAGGATTGCATCCAGCTTTGATGAGTATATCTATTAGCTCCAATCGCCGTGGTTCCCAAGGGCACATTACAGCAAGGTGAAGCGCAGTGTCCTGATGTGCGTCTGAGACGGCATGTATATCGACTCCCTTGCGGAGTAAGAAACGGACCACAGACACTGTTTCAAAAGTGTCACCTGTTGCTGCAGCGAGCAGAAATCGAGAGGGCGGTGGTTGATCTGGTGGAAGTAGGAGCTCGAGCGTCGATATATGCGCTGCATGTACAGCTCGCTCAATCAGCTCTGCTCCGAACGGGTTGTCTGCAGAGAGGTCTACGCCAACCTGGCGAAGTATACGCGCGAGGGCGACATGGTCTTCA
>JBBPLF010000574.1:0-20948 GCA_038089615.1 Aureoboletus auriporus
CCACTAAGGCTCCCCCAAGCAACCATGAATACACTAGCAGACACCCTCTGACCTATACTTCATTCCTTTCGATGCCCAAGGTCAGCATCCCTGGATGGAACAGGCACTTCATGAGACCCTATCAACGTTGACACTTCCCATATCCCTGAACGTCCCGCCAAGAAACAACTCCGCTGTCACCAATGTGGAAAACCAGACCATGTCCGCATCTTCTGTGGAAAGTACACCTGTCCCTGGTGTCACAAATGCGCCCTAGGACATGTCCAGGCCAGGTGCCATTGGAGACAATGTGCAGAATGTAATGAGTATGGACACATTCGTGCCAATTGCCCAGTTTACAATGGGCTCGACCGAGATGACAGCTTTCTTGATGATGACCTCGATTTCACCAACTATGAGGTCAACAAGGGAGATACTGATGGGCCAGATCGCTGAGCAGGTGCTTCAGCACTACAAAGGGGGTAATGTTACGATTTTCCCTTATAACCTGTCTTTTCCTTATATCTATGGACTCATTGTTTTGCCTCGTATCTTTGCCCAACACTTATCCTCTTTCCCTTGTTAGTTTTCTGAATTCTTCACCTTCGATTGGCACACTGGAATTCCAGTGGAGTCACACTTTATATTCCGGTTGAGTTACACTTTAATTCTCTTGAGTCACATTTGAGTCACATTTCCTTATTTGGACTATTCCTCCTCCTCATCACTCACCTTATGTGGCAACTCGTGTCCCTTTTATTCACCCACATAGCCTACTACTGCGCACCCTGCCTTACACAGTACACAGCAACATAGCCTTTACTGCATACACAGGATAGCGCAGTCCAGTACATCATATAAATAGCTACTCGTCTTCGCCTGTATTCCTTAGCTAGTTCTACGCAATCCAGCATTGTTACCTAGCACTTCCACGAGTCCCAAGTGTGCGCATTGGGTAGTGAGACATCTATTCTCTTTGCTTCACCCACAACAAGTCTTCAAACTACTTTGAGTGTTCACTGTGCTATGTTTTGACACCCAGCATTAACAGAATGTAAAGAAACCAGATGGGAGAAGTTGTTGAGCAACAGCGATGGCTGCTTGTTCAGCTCGTTGTTCCTCGATAGAGAATTCAGTAGATGATGCGGAAGGTGTAGATGGAACAGGAGAGGGAGGGGGGAAGATGGGAATGGGTGTACTGGTTCTCTGTTCTTGTCAAGCTTGTACTTCTCCTAATTGACGGTGGTAGCGATCGATCTCCGAGATGGCAAGAGGCATCTGTAGTTGATAGAGGGTTGAAAGGAGGTTTCCCTCGGTCTAGGTTTGGATCTGATAGAGGATACCGATGCAGGAGGCGATGCTCTCATTGGATGATGTGAGGGAAAGTAGGTTTGCAAGACATTGGTTTTGTAGGAAGGCTCGGTGGAGATTCCATGTCGAAATGGCTGCTGAAGTAGATAGTCATTCGGGGATTGGTGATTTGTCGAGCCATCAAATCAAGGGTAGTAGTGGTGGGAATTTCCTGGGTGTGGAAGGCGGAGAGGGGGAGATCAACAGATTGGACTGGTTCATCAGTCAGTGTGGGGGGTGTATCATTGGTAGTGGAGTTCCAAGAATTGGTGCTCCAAGGCTCAAGGGGTGCAGGTAAAGAAGGGCGAGAAGAGAGTCTGTTGGACAAAGGTATAGTAATGGAAGAAACGGAGATGGAAGGAACTGGGGTGTTAGATCGGTGAGAGTAAATAATAGGCATGGTGAATCACGATTCATAGTGCCAAGGACAGTTGTTGTATTTCTTGTTGCAAAAGTATTGATGTTCAAGGGGGTGAGATGGTGGAAGGTTGTTGTGAAAGAGAAAGAAGAACTTGTAGAAGAGGAGTCCAGGTTGGAATTCGAAGTTTTGTTTATGAAGCATTCTTTTGGAAGATGGAAGGGTGATGGTTTTTATAATCAAGGAGAGTGGACTTTGCATGTTTCAAGTCACACTCAGGGACCCATGAGTCATCCTTGGCTGTGTATCCTTTCTATCGGATCAGGAAGGACCAATGGGACAGAGTTCCTCTGTGGCGTAGAATCTTCTCAATTTCATATTCTTCTTCTCCAGCAATAAGGTCAGGTGGTGGTGCAGGGAAGTTCGGACCGTGTATGTTGTTTTCATGATAGGGTGATAAAAGGGAAGCATGGAACACGGGGTGAATTTTCTAAGTTTGGGGTAGTCAGAGTTGGTATGTGATCGGCAATAGGACCTTGACAATGGTAAAAGGTCCTTCTTGCTTTAGTGTGAACTTTGGGTTGGTGATAGATCACTTGAGGTTCTGAGCTTCTAGCCAAACCTTATCTCCTTTTTGGAAGGGGGAGAATATTTTCCTAGTTTGGGAGGCCATGACTTGTCTTGCTAGTTTGTGGGCAGCAAGGGCTTCATTGCGAGCGGCAGTAAGGGTTTTTAATTGTTCTTTGACAGTGGGAAGGGTGGTTTCTGGAAGGACGGTAGGTAGAGCACAGGGTTCATATCCCATCATAAGATAGAATGGAGATTGTTGGGTGATGGAGTGAGGGCAGTGATTATGGGCAAATTTGATGTGGGAGATAGAGTCAGACCATGAAGTGGGGTTATTTCCGTAGAAGATGTGGAGATACGTTTCGATCTTCTGATTTACTGGTTTGATTTTGCCGTCAGATTGTGGGTGATAAGTGGGATAAGGACAGGTTATAACCGAGAAGTTTTCCAAGTTCTTTTGCGAAGTTTGAGGCGAATTGGGAACCATGATCAGAGATGATTTTGTCGTATAGGCCAAATTGTTTGTAGACTTTGTGGAAAAAGAGAGTGGCAATTCTTTCGGCGGTGATGGTTGTTTTTGTAGGGCAAAGAATTACCCCCTTAGTAAGCTCATGGTCGACCATGACCAAGAGGCAAGTGAAGCCAGCAGAGGGAGGAAGATTGACAATCAGATCACAGGAAATTTGTTGAAAGGGGCAAAAGGCAGAGGACAGGATCAGGAGGAGAGGGGGACAGATGAGATGTGTGTTTGCCTTGTTCTGTTGACAGGTGGCACAACCTTCAACATATTTTCGAACATAGGAGGCAAGGCCAGGCCACCAAAATTCAGTGGAGACAAGTTGACAGGTTTTGAGGAAACCAGGGTGGCTGGTGTTACGATCCTGGTTCACGCCTGGACAATTCATTTTTCACTTTACTTTTCCCCTTCATTATGGAGGAAGAATGTAGACACCTAGGACAAGGGTCTGTCCTTTACGATCATTTACCACCTCACTTTGTCATGTTTCACTTGTTGAGTCATGCTACACTCATTGAGTCACACTCTGCCTTCCCTTACTTAACGGACCTTTCCCTCTTCGTCATCATGCCTCCCATGATGACTCGTATTACCCAATCACATCTAGATTACCTGCATTGCTTTACGCAGCATGCAGCACGCATTGCCTGCCACTGCCCCACACAGCACACATAGCTTTACGCAGCACACATAGCTCACTGCCTTATGCAGCTTTTACTGCAGCTACTGCCTTACATAGCCTCCCAGCCAAGTATAAGTAGTCTACCCTCTCTACTGGCATTCCTCAGCCAGTTCTACGCACTTGGATGTACTTCTCTTCTCTAGTACTTTCCTATGCAATGTCTGGTCTCCTGAAGTACTTGTGTGTGACAATGCTTTGAGGTTCTCATCACACCAACATCTGGAGCCACATATCAAGTGCTCTCAGTTCTCAAGAAGCGCTAGAGAGAGCAGTTATATCCTCAGCGTTATTTGTTCACAAGATTCATTTGTACAACCTCACAGCAACAAATCAATGAATCTAACAGCTGACAGATGCATGGTCATGACAGCAAACAAGGAGAGAGTTATGAAGGGAGTCATCAGGGGGAATGTAGACACGACCTTTGTAGGTAAGGACGCCATCAGGGAATTGCCAATCAGAGAGGCGGGAGCAGAAGGCAGGAGGGATGTCGCCCTCCATGGATTGGAGGGCCTGGAGAACGAGAGGATCAGAGGTGGAAGCAGATTTGATATGGTCGGAGAGTGAGGTATCAATAAGGTTGATGAAGAGGGAAGGGGGAAGGAGAGTTGTCGCATCGTTTTCAGAGAAGGAGTCCGGGATGAGGTCAGGACAATGGGAAAGGGCATCTGATCCAGTGAGGAGTTTGCCTGGTACATGGATCATTTTGAGGTCAAAGTCAGCGAGGTCAAGAAGCCAGTGGGCTTGCTGACAATTAAGGGCCTGCAGTTGGCAGAAGTAGGTCAAGTTTTTGTGGTCAGTGAAAACTTGAACTGGGAAGGGGAATTTATGGAGGTAGTGTCGCCAGGATTTCAAGGCGCGGATGACAGTGAGGAGTTCTCAATCATAGATGTCATAATTTTGTTCAGCCAGGAAGAATGTTTGTGATAGGTAGAAGCAGGGATGCCAATCTCTGTTGGAATCTGTTTGGAGAAGGATGGCACCCAAGGCAAATTTTGAGCTGTCTGTGGTGATAGCGAAGGGGGAGGAAAGATCAGGGAGGTGGAGTACAGGTTTCGACAGGAAGAGGTCTTTTAGTTTGTCGAAACTTTGTTGGCATGAGGAGGTCCAGTTCCAAGGGAGGTCTTTCTTGATGAGATCAATAAGGGGTCATGCGATGATGGAGTAGTCAAGGGTGAACCATTGGTAGAAGTTGGCAAATCCGAGGAAAGAGCGAACTTCCTTTACTTTGGTCAGTGTGGGCCATTTGGCAATTCCATCAAGTTTAATGGGATCCATAACAAGTTGTCCTGGTTTGACAATCATGCCGAGGTATTCAACTTCAGTGGCAGTGAAGGTACATTTTTTGAGCTTCAAGTGAAGGTCAAGTTCTTCCATGCATTGAAGAACATGTCAAGTTTGGTCTGTGTGTGTGTCATCATTGGGGGAAAAGATGAGGAGATCGTCCATGTAGATGACAAGCCATCCTTCAGAGATCATGTCTCTAAAGAAGTCATTCATGAATCATTGGAAGGTGGCAGGGGAGTTGTTAAGGCCAAAGAACATGACAGTGGGTTCGAAGAGTCCTTTGTGGGTGACAAAGGCAGCTTTCCATTGATGTCCATCTTTGATGCAGACATTGTTATATCCCCATTGGACATCAAACTTGGTAAAGACCTTAGCTCCTTGGAGTTTATCAACAAGGTTGAAGATGAGCGGAAGAGGGTATGCATCATGGATAGTGTGTTTGTTGAGATATTGATAGTCTTGGCAAGGACGGAGGCCACCATCATTCTTTTTAACGAAGAAGAAAGGAGAAGCTTGAGGAGAGTTGGACAGGTGGATTTTCCCGGAAGCAAGGTGTTCATCAAGGAAAGATTCAGTCACTTTTCGTTCTTTAGGGGAGAGGGGATAGACTTTCCCAATCTTTGGGATAAAAGTTTCCTTGGTGTTGATTTTGTGGTTGTAGGGATGAGAGGGGGGTACATGGTCAGTGGCTTTTTTAAAGAAGATGGAGGCGAAGTCCTCATATTCAGGAGGAAGGACAGCTTTAGGTTTGTTCTTTTCTGCGGTCATGGCGAGTTCGGTGGCAGTGGTTAGCTTGGCGATGACTGGTGATCCTCTGGGAATGAAACAGAATTTACATCGGATGATGCAATGAAGGACCCTGTTGTCGAGGGCACGTCAGATGTATTGAGACTCGGTTTCCTGGTTTAGGTATGAGAAGAGGCGATCTTCAGTGGCGGTATTTTTTTTTAACGTGAACATGTCTCAGTGGGGGAAAAGAGGTCTTTTTGTAGAAGGCATCATGTCATTTGGTGTCTTCCATGTGGGAATGGAAGAGATCTTTGGATTTGTCGAGGGATTCATCGAGGAAGAGAGTTCGTTTTGCCCAATCGACCGTTGAGTTGGTTTTGTTGAGCCAGGGGAGTCCAAGTATGATGTTATCATGTCCACAAGACATGACATGGAAGGTGGTTCGCTGGGCGATACCTTCAATTACAAGAAAGAGGTCACAAGTGTACCAAATTTCTCCGTTATTGTTGAAAGAGGAATCGGTGTTCTGTACGCGGATGGGTTTCATGAGTTTGGTGGTCGGTAATCCGTGTTTTTGCATGAATTGTCAGTCGATACAGGAGATGTCAGCTTCACTATCAACTAGGGTGCAGGTTTTGAAGGTTTGCAGAGTATGCAATGGGACAACAATCTGGACAGGAATTTGCATAGATTTGGTCAAAGATTGTACATGTACAGCATCACATCTAAGGGTAGGGGAGACTTGCATTGATCGAGTTCCCCTCTTCAAAAATCTGAAGGGACAAAAGCTACTCTTCAAACGGTTTCTTCATTGTCATTGATATTCATGAGATTGGGAATTTCTTCCTCTTTGGTGATGGTTTTGACGGTGGGTTCTTTCTTGGCGAAGTTGGGGCATTCCCCGCTCATGTGTCTGGATTTCCTACAATGGAAGCAAAGTCCCTTGTCTCTGCATCGTTTGCATTCTTCTGGGGTGAGTTTGGAGATGTGAATGGCATCAACATCCATGGTGTCAGGGTCACATGGTTTGGTCTGGGTTTTGGAGGACGAAGGGGTGTAGGTCTGGGTGGTAACTTTGCTATGATGTTGCTGTGCAAAGGCTTTGGCAATGTCTTGTCTGGTTTGGACTTCTTGCACTCATCTGTACCAGTTGTCGATGGTCTTGATATCTTTGCTTGATTCACTGATCTTCTCGGACATGGAGATGGGAAGTCCTGCTCCAAAGAATGATCTTAAGACACTGTCTTTGGTGATTCCAGAGATGATAACATTATTCTGGAACTTGGAAATGTATTCAGAGAGATTGCTATTTTCAGGCATGCAGTAGGTGGTGAGCCAGGTGATGGCTTTCTTGGCAGTATCCTTCTTTTTGAATGCAGTTTTAAATGCAGAACAAAAGTGAGCAAAGGTTCCTAAGTCCAGAGGTATTGCATTCAAGGCTTTCTGGCGGAAGTGGCTGCCCAAGTAATGGCAGTTCCTTTCGTCATATAGGATAGGGTGAAGCCAATGCATTTGGCTTTGGAGTCATAGACTTTCTCATTGACTATGAGATAGAATACTATGGTATCAAGCCAGATCATGGCTTTAGCTGGGTTTCCATTAAAGGATTCAGGGGTTCCAATGTGGAGTTTGGTGGGTTTGGTGATGGGGGTAGTGTTCGACATGGTTGGGGTTATAGGTGACAAGGATAGGGGTACTGCAAAGGGGTTTGTATGAGGGGCGACTAGGGTTGGTGACAGGGGTGTGGATACTCATGGGATGTTCAAGGTAGCAGACAAAGTGTGAGCTAAGTCAAGGTCTTCCCTTCATTCTTCTTCGGTAAGAAGGATGGTGTCAAGGTCAAGTTTCTCCTCATGGTCAGTAAGGGAGGGGTCAGGTTCGGGCTCAGAAGTAGGTTCTTCAGCTGGGGTTCAGTGGTGACCCCAATGAGGATCAGTCGAAGAACGGTGGTGGGAAATGGTGATAAAAGGCTTACGACAATGATAGCCGTTTTAGAGCATGCTTGACCTTTTGTTATGCTCAACTTGGGTAGAGATGAATGTAGACCTGGTCAGTTCAAGGGACGGGGACGCTTGGAGAAGTAAGCAGGATAACAAGAAAAGAAAAATGAATAGGGGTGAATTGTACCAGTAGTGGTGGTATCATGTGCAACATGTGGGCCTCAGCCATTGCTGCCTTGAGTTTGTTCTGAGATGGGTTAGTATGTGGTTCAGCATGAATGAACATGCCATGTACTACTATGCACAACCACAATACAGCCCACATCTCCTGCTCCTCCCTGAGGCTCTCCCTGTTGTCTGGGTGCATCTTTGCCTCCACCTCAATTGCATTGTATGCCTTCTTGACGTGTTCCTGTGCTAGCTCTTGTGGGGACAGGTTGGACTCAAGGGCCTTGTTGAGGAAGTCTTGCAAGTCGTTAGTTGACATGGTGATGTAGGAGGTAGAGAGGAATGAATGCGGAGTTGTCACACCACGACTTATATACACAATCAACCACTTACCTCATCAGCAGACAATGGCGCAAGAGTTTTGCTTGCTTCGAATGCTTCTGCATGTTTATGTCTGACATGCACCTCATTTATTCCTGTCTTCCCACATTCACGTGACTGACTGGGAACAGTCAGTAGCAAAGACCCCCTCAGATGTAGAGAGCCATAAGCCTCTATTATCGCATATTGTCTAATCATCACCTAGGTCGTTCCCATTCTTATCCTAATCCCCTTCCTAACATTTTCACCTTCTACCACAGCCATCTAAAGTCATTTCCGCACTCTCTCACATCAACTCACAACAATCCAAATGAAATCTGCATAGTCCACATTCCACATTTGCACTCGGGTTCCATCATTGGTAAGTCCTTTTGTTCATGTTGTGTTTATGACTTATTGTATCAAGTCATATCACATCCTAATGACTTGAACTACTTTGTCAAGTACTTTATTCACATTCTTAGTCGTCTCCATGCCTTTGACAGGTGTTGTGATGCATGTACCTTACTTGTTTCAGTCTAGGGTATGCCCAGACTATAAAAGACTGTAATTAGGCAGTTGAAATTCATCTTTTTTGTCCTTCCATCTATCTTTCCCTTGAATCGTCAACCATCTTAAGGGCTTCCACACATGTCCTCATTGTTCTTATTGTTTTCTGCTTCCATGTTCTCATATTACACTGTGCATTCCACAGATCCACCATTGATTTTCAGCAGATCACTCCAAAAAGTCTTGGGTTCATCAGAAAGGCTCTTCCCTGGTCAAAGGGTCTTGGCCAATTGTCCCTCTTTTCATTCCTCTTGCATATCCCTTTAGGGACAATCATATTGCTCCTCTCTTACCACTCACAGCAACTACCCAAGGTTTTGTGACTCATATTCCTGAGATCCAGAGCCTTGTTTCTCTCTTCAGTGGACATGGAGAAATCTTCCACACTACAAACCTGATGTTAACGCTGGGCATTGGAACGTAGCACAGCAAACACTTGAAGTAGTTTGAAGACTTGTTGTGGGCGAAGCAAAGAGAAGAAGTGTTTGACTACCCAATGTGCACACTTGGGGCTCGTGGATGTGCTAAGTAACAATGCTGGATTGCGTAGAACTAGCTGGGGAAATACAAGCGTAACAAAGTAGCTACTTATATGATGAAGGGTACTGCAGAGTCCTGTGCCCACAGTAGGGCTATGATGCTGCGCACTGCATAAGGCGATGTGCGCAGTAGTATAGCTTGGTAAGGATGAGTAAGGGAACATGAGTCGCCACATAAGGAGAGTGGCAACAAGGAGGAGTTAGTCCATTATGTAAGAAAATGTGGTTCCGAGGGGTTCCAGTCGAAGATAAAAGATTAAGCAGTGAAATAAAGTGAAATGTGGTTCCGAGAGGTTCCAAAGAAGTCCCTGTGGTTCCGGTTGAAGGTGAAATGTGGTTCCGGTTGAAAGTGAAATATGGTTCCAGTTCAGAACCAGAAGAATTAATCAGGAAAAGAAGATAAGTGTCTTGCAAAGACACGAGGAGAAACAATGAGTCCATAGACATAGGGAAAAGAAGGATTATAAGGGAAAATCGTAACATTACCCCCTTCGTAATGTTGAAGCACCTGCTCAATGATCTGGTCCATCGATATCTCCCTCGTTGACCTCGTAGTTGGTGAAATCAAGGTCCCCATCAAAAAAGCTGTCATCTCGGTTGAGCCCATTGTAAACTGGGCAATTGGCACGAATGTGTCCGTACTCATCGCATTCTCCACATCATCACTGAGGGCATTTGGCCTGAACATGCCCTGGGGCATGCTTGTGGCACCAAGGACAGGTGTACTTTCCACAGAAAACATGGAGATGGTCTGGTTTTCCACATTGGTGACAATGGAGTCGCTTCTTGGGAGGTCGCTCGGGGACATGGGACATGTCGACGTTGATCAGGTCTTGAGAGGTGCCGGTTCCATCCAGGGAAACAGATCTAACTCCCCGAAAGGAATGGAGGAGAGGGCAAAGGGTGTCACCAAGTGTGTTCATGGTTGTCTGAGGAAGTTTGGGTGGTAGCAGGCTCTCATGGCAAGTAAGAGCCCCTCATCGCATGTCTTCTGGGGCAGGAGTGGGTGATCTGGTGACAACCAGAGAGTGGCTTGAAACGTTGGAGGAAGTAGCGGCATGAGTGTCAATTTTTGGCAACTCTGGAATGGAGATTGGAGTGGGAAAGTAGGTTCGCTTGGGAGAGCGAGGAGGTGGTACCTGTAGGACAGGGGAAGGGGTTCTTTCAACAGATACGGGTATGTTGAGGTGGGGATCAAAGGGGATAGCACAAAGAGCATCCCCCACATAGACTCTATACTCGTGGACACTCATGATGTCAAAGAATGGCTCCACGATGGGTCAGAGCAGGTTCTCGTCGATGCGATCTACAAGGTGTCCAAACCCTTCCTCATAAAGGAGGTCAAGAGTAAGGGAGCGAGCTTCATCTACACCGGTTTGCATGGCAGATATGAATTGCTTGGGGGAGTCATGGGGAACAAGTTGTTGTGCCGCGAGGTGGACGACTTGGTATGTGCGAAAGAGGGAGCATAGGTCCTTGGTAATCTTGTCATAGTTGTAGCATAGGTCCATCTCCATTCATAAAGTAAGGGCTGGAGTGGTCAGGACGGAGGCGAAGAGGATTCTTTGTAAGCGAGGGGGAAGACGGTTTGAGCAAACGTAGTAGGGGTAAGGCAGTTCAAGGTGATTTTTCTGGGCCATGAGGGACTCATAAGTTCCTCTAGCCATGATACAATTGTGATGGGTGTTCGACGAAGGGGATTGTTGAGTCATGATTTGTAGTGCCAAGGACAGCCGCTGTATAGTCAGTTACAGAAGTATTGGTGTTCAAGGGGGTGAGACAGAGGAAGATTGTTGTGATAGAGGAAGAAGAATTTATAGAAGGGAAGACCTGGTTGGAATTTGAAGTTTCTCTTCCGGAGCATTTACTGGGGGAAGTCCCTTGGTCGAGTGGACTTATATTCATCCAGGAGTGTTTGTGCATGTTGGAGGTTTCCCTCTGGTTCCCAAGTATTTTCTGCTGCGGAATATCCTTTCCAGGATACGAGATACTGCCTTTGTCCTTGTGTTCCACGGTGTGAGAGGATGGAATCTATTTCATACTCTTCTTCTCCACCAATCAACTTGGGCAGTGGATCCAAGAAGTTGAGGCCGTGCTCCGCAGTCTCTCGATAAGGGGATAGGAGAGAGGCATGGAAGACATCATGTATCTTTCAGTGGGCAGTAGTTTGAGGCGATACGACACAGGGGAGATAACCTGTGTGATTTCAAATGGTCCTTCTCGTTTGGGGGATAGCTTTCTTGATAGGTACTGCAGTCGGAGGTTTCTTCCTTCTAGCCAAACCATGTCACCAACTTTCCAGGGGCAGAATTTAGAAGAGGTTCGTTCCTTCATGATCCTTTGGGTTTTCTCGTGCGCAGCAAGGGCTTCCTGTCAGGCTTTCTTTAGTTCTGATAGGCGTGTCTCTAGGGTGGGGAGGAACATCTTTCCGATTGGGGGATAGGAACGGGGTTCATATCCCAAGATGAGGGAGAAGGGCAATTTCTGAGTGGAGGAGTGGACAGCCGAATTATGGGAGAATTCCGCCATGGTGAGTAGTTCCGCCCATTGCTCTGGATGTCCATCACAGAATATTTGTAGGTAGGTTTCAAGTTCTTGGTTTACCTGTTCGGTTTCACCATCAGTTTGAGGGTGATATGCAGATGAGAGTTTTAGGTTGTATTTTAGGAGTCTGGCAAGTTCTCGTGCAAAGGCAGATGCAAATTGTGGTCCCCTGTCAGAGATGCAGTGATCATGGAGTCCATAGTGTCGGAATACATTTGTGAAAAATAATTGGGCAACTCCGGCAGTGTCAATGTTTTTATGGCATGGGATGAGGATTACCCCCTTTGTAAGCCCATGGTTGACCACGACCATGATAGAATCAAAGGTAAGGGAAGGTGGGAGGTTGGTGATAAGATCAACTGAGATTTGTTGGAAAGGGCAAGTACAGGAGACAGAAGGGGAGTCAGTGCTGGGGTAGTGGGATGAGTATTGACCTTGTTAGCCTGGCAGATGGCACATCCTTGGACAAATTTGTGGATGAAGGTGGTCATGCCAGGCCACCAATAATCGCGTTGTAGGAGGTTGGTAGTGCGGAAGATTCCGCCATGTCCCCCTTGGTCACTTTCGTGGATGAGGTGAACAAGTCCCTGTCGTGCTGGTTCCGGAATATAAAGGTGTTTTTTGTAGTATAGCATGTCGTCCGTGTATTCCAAATCGTGTGGTTGAGATTTGGAGAGTAAAGGGGTGCCTTCCTTTAGTGCATTAAGGGCAGTGATGACCAGCAGGTCAGATGGGGTGGAATCTGCAATTTTCTGGACTAGGGCAAAGTCAAGGGTGTGTCATATCCCAGATTTTCTCCAAGTCCAACTCCGGTCACCACGGCACAACTCCGGTGCAATCTCACGCACTTAGGTATCTCAGTTCCCCGGACTTCCTTATTGTACCTTACATTCTTGCCTCGTCACATTCCATCACTTCTGACATTTGTTCCGTCCCTGTCTGTCATTACTTACATCTCCATCTCCGTCAGTCATTACTTACATCTCCATCTCCGTCAGTCACTACTTACTTCCGTCTCCGTCGGATTCCCTACTTACATCTCCGTCCCCATCGTTTACCCTGAAACACCTTCCACCTTCCATATATAAGTTCCTCTGTACTGTAGTTGTAGCTCCAGTCGAATATCAAGTTGAACCTCGAATTGAATATCCACCTTCCTCTCCTTGCTCCGACCTCTTGGTCTCCGTCCGACCTCCCTCTTCTTCTCATCCTCCATTACACTTGAACCCCAGCGGTTCTTGTGACCTCCAACCTCCGACCTCCGAGCAAATTTGGGACCCCCGGGTTCAGTAAGGGCACAGCACATACACTGAAGCCAAGTCCCGCTGAGACTCTGCTCTGGACATCGCCGGAGTTACGTCCGTTCCTACAGTTCTAACAGTATATTCGACTTTCACTTGCTAGAACCCGATGATCATGAACACTCGCGCTCGTACCAGAGCAGGTACCAATGTCGTCCCCGCCCTATCCCCTCAATACAACCCTCTGTCCATATTTGGGAGCAACCGCTGAGGCCCCGAGTCCACTAATGACTTCCATGGGTTCTCCACGCGACCCGCACCCTCCATCTCCCAAGGTTACCCTGAATCCCCGACTCCTGGAGCGCGGATAGTCTCTGCCCAGCTCGGAGGTGGTGATGGCGAGTCAGCCAGTCATCACTCGAGCCAATGTGAGGCTACTTTCCGCACTCCCGTTAATGACAACCCTCCTTCTCTGGACGATCCAGACTTCCCTGGAGATGACCCATCTGATGACGACTCGGACGGCCCTGGTCGAGACCCCTTCGACTCCGAAGGCGACAAGGCCCCCCAGGATATGCTTGCCCAGCTTGCCAGTGCAATCCAGCTCCTCGCTCGATCCTCTCGGAAGTCCTCCGAGTCAACTCCGCACACCAAGGTCTGGGAACTGGATCAGTTTGACGGGACAGATCCCCGCAAACTCCGGGTCTTCCTGGTCCAGTGCAAACTCAACTTCCAGGACCAGCCGAAGGCTTTTAGAACAGACCATGCCAAGGTCACCTTCGCGCAATCCTACCTGAAGGGCATGGCTCTGGAATGGTTTGAGCCTGATCTCCTCCAGATGGATGGGCCGGATGACCGCCCTCTCTGGATGGATGACTACAAGGAGTTCATCCTTGAACTCCATACCAATTTCGGTCCGCACGACCCCGTCGGAGATGCGGAACATCAGCTCAACCATCTATTTATGAAAGATGGTCAGAGGATCAACAAGTACGTGGTGGAATTTAACGGCGTCGCTTCACAAGTCCATGGATACAGAGAAGGTGCCCTCTGGCACCACTTCTACAACGGCCTCCCTGATCGCATCAAGGATGAGATCTCTCGCATTGGGAAGCCTCCCACCCTTGCCGAACTCCGTATCCTCTCTCAGACGATTGACGCACGCTACTGGGAGCGCAAATCCGAAATCAGTCATCAAATGAAGCCCACACAATCCTCTTCCTCATCCTCTTCGAAACCTGCCGCATCCTCCAACTCCGCCCCCACCTCCGCATCCAACTCCAGTGGTCACACGGAATCCAAGGTCCGGACTGCCAACTCCACCTCGTCCTCCAAGCCCGACCTTTCCTCAAAACTCGGAAAGGATGGCAAGCTCACTGCAGAAGAGCGCAAGTGCAGGTTTGACAACAAACTGTGCATGTTCTGCGGACACGCTGGCCACATGGCTAAGGACTGCTCGAAGTCTACTTCCAAGGCTTCAAAGGCTTGTGCAGCTTCGACTGCAACTCCGGACACTACACCAGAGGTCTCCTCGGAGACAAAAAAATAGTCCGCAACCTCCTTGACTCCGCACAGGAAGGAGGTCGCGTTGATCCCCCCTGTGCACTCAAGGAGATCCGACTCAACGCGTCCGCTCTCTCAGATCCAAAGTCCCTCATGCCCTCCGTCTCTCTCCTTTCTTATGACATCCCCGCTTTCTCCACTTTCATAGATTCTGGTTCCTCCGATTGTTTTATAGATACCTCCTTTGTGAATAAACACACTCTTTCAACTTACTCCATCCCTCTGTTGCAACTCCGCCTCTTCGATGGAACCTCAAACTCCGTGATCACTCAAGCTGTCGACCTCTCCGTCTGTTTCCGAACCAGTGATATCACTCCGACGACATTTTATGTCACTCTGCTGGATGGCTCCTGCTCACTTGTTCTAGGACACAACTGGCTCACCTGCTACAATCCGTTGATTGATTGGGTTTCGAGCAGTATATCGTTCCGTTCACCTGAACAGCCCTTGCCAGCACCCCCGAGCTCAACTCCGCAGCCTCCGGACTTACCTCCTCCGGCTGACCCAGCATCAGATCCACCGTGTTTCTCCGACCGCAAGGCTCCTCCGATCGTGATCATCAGTGCCCCCGCTTTTGCGCTGGCATGTCGCCTTGAAGGATCCGTGCAATTCAGCATGCAAATCCATCCCCAAGGGAGTGATCTCCACACCGCCTCCACAAACCCTGAACCCGTCGATCTCTCCGGAGTCCCTCCGGAGTACCACAACTTCTCCAACATGTTCAGCAAGAGCAAGGCCTCTATCCTTGCCCCTCATCGTGAGCACAATCTGAAGATCAACCTCGAGGATGGCGCTTCTCCTCCCATTGGTACCACCTATTCCCTCTCTCCATCCAAACTTGAGTCACTCTGGGCGTTCCTTGATGAACACCTTGCAATGGGTTTCATCCACCCTTCCTCCTCCACTCACGCCGCTCCGGTCCTTTTTGTCCACAAGAAGGATGGTTCACTCTGCCTCTGCGTCAACTTCCGAGGACTCAACAAAATCACGAAGAAGGACCGCTACCCACTATCCCGCATCTCCGATCTCCTGGACACTCCAAGCCGCACAAAAGTTTACACCAAGATCAACCTCCGGCATGTGTACCATTTGGTCCGTATCGCCGAGGGCAACGAATGGAAGACCTCATTCCAGATGTGCTATGGCTCCTATGAATGGCTCGTCATGCCATTCGGTCTTACCAATGCTCCAGCGGCATTCCAGCGGTTCGTCAATACCATCTTCACTGATTTACTAGATGTTTGCATCATAGTCTACCTCGACGACATCCTCATCTACTCTGAAGATATGTCCTCCCACAAGGAGCATGTCCGAGAAGTACTCCGTCGGCTCCGCAAACACGGACTTTATGTGAAGCCCGAGAAGTGTGAGTTTCATATGACCTCCACCGAATACCTAGGTTACTGCTTCTCGCCCTCCGGTCTCACTATGTCTTTGGACAAGATCGAGGCTATCTGGGATTGGCCAGAACCCCGGAAGGTCAAGGACATCCAGTCCTTCCTCGGCTTTGCTAATTTTTATTGGCGTTTCATTCATAATTATTCCAATATCGTCGTTCCTTTGACTCGCCTCACTTGCAAAGGTACTCTGTGGCTCTTCTCCGATGACTGTCGCACCGCCTTCAAATCCCTCAAAGATGCCTTCACCTCCGCTCCTATCCTTACCCACTGGTCTCCAGACGCTCTGCTGATTGTGGAAACCAACGCTTCTGACTATGCCATCGCCGGCATCCTTTTGCTCCAATGTCCGGACGATGAGGTCCATCCCGTCGCTTTCTACTCCCATACACTTACCGCTCTGGAGCTTAACTATGACACCCACGATAAGGAACTCCTCGCTATCCACGAGTCCTTCCGGACTTGGCGTCACTACCTTGAAGGATCCGGTACCCCCGTCGACGTCGTCACCGACCACAAGAACCTCCAAACTCCTGACTCGCCGGCAGGCCCAGTGGTCAGAGTTCCTCTCTCAGTTCAATATGGTTGTCCGTTTCCGTCCCGGACGCCTTGGCGCGAAACCCGATGCCCTCACTAGACACTGGGACGTCTATCCCAAAGAGGGGGATAAGGACTATGCTCGTGTCAACCCTCATAACTTCCATCCTGTATTCACTCAAGAGCAGCTCACTTCGTCCCTCTGAGCGACTTATCTTGTGGCTCCGGTACTCCAAGCTAGCATGCTCTTTGATGTTGAGCAACTCCACAGTGACATCCTCTCCGCTCTCCCCTCCGATCCCATTGCTATTCAGCACCTCTCCTCTACTGACCCTGCCGATCCCCATTGGTCAGTCAACTCCGATGGCTTCCTCTGTTTAGATGACCGAATTTATGTCCCGGATGTGAACAATCTCCGTCTCCGCGTCCTCCGTTACAAACATGACCACCCGCTCTCCGGACATTTCGGTCAAAACCGGACTTTGGAACTCATAAGACACGAATACACCTGGCCAGGAATTAAAACATTTGTGAAGGACTATGTCTCGTCCTGCACCTCCTGCGCCCGTGCCAAAGTTCCTAGATACAAGCCTTACGGACTCCTGAAACAACTCCCCATCCCCAAAAAACCCTGGAACTCCATCTCCATGGACTTTATCGAACAGCTCCCTCCATCCTCCGGATATACCTCCATACTCGTCGTTGTCAATCGCCTTTCCAAACAATGCATCTTCATCCCTACCCACGACACAATCACATCTCCGGAGTTAGCAAAGCTGTTCCTCCTCCACGTGTTTTCCAAGCACGGAGTTCCATCCCACATCACCTCCGATCAAGGCTCCAAGTTTGTCTTGCACTTCTTTTGTTCTCTAGGCAAGGCCCTCGACATCCGTCTACACTTCACCTCCGGATACCACCCGGAAGGAGATGGCCAAACCGAGCGAATGAATCAGACCCTCGAGCAGTACCTCTGGATCTATTGCAACTACCAACAAGACAATTGGTCCGAGCTCCTGCCCCTCGCGAAGTTTTCGTACAACAACGCTCCGAGCGCTACCACCGGAGTATCTCCGTTCTTTGCCAACAAAGGGTACCACCCAAACCTTACGGTCCACCCCGAACGAGATCTCTCCTCTGCTCGTGCACGCGAATACTCTGTCAACCTCAACTCCCTCCACCAGTTCCTCTGTGAAGAGATGGCTCACGTGCAAGAGCGATACCAAGGCCCTGCGGATGCTAGACAGACTCCGGCACTGGACTTCAAAGTCGGCGACCAAGTCTTCGTCAAAGCCAAATACTTCCGCTCTACGCAACCCTCTAAGAAGCTCTCCGAGAAAAATTTGGATCCATACGACATCATCACTCAAGCCGGTACCCACTCCTTCACACTCCATCTCCCCGACTCCATGAAGTCCATTCACCCCATCTTCCACGTCTCTCAACTCGAACCCTCTGTACTTCACACCATTCCCAACCGGACTCAACCTCCACCTCTGGCAGTCGAGGTAGACGGCAAACTGGAGTTTGAGATCTCCAAAATTCTCAACTACAAGATCGACCGTTGACGCAAGACTTGCAAATTGCTTTACCTCGTGCGTTGGTCTGGCTATGAGGGTACTGACAAAGAGTCGTCTTGGCTACTCGCTACGGAGCTCAGACATGCTTCCGAACTCGTCCAAGACTATCATGCTTGCTACCCGGGCAAGCCCAAACCCCACAATTCCTGACCAGACACGCCTTCCGATTTTGGACCCCGTCTTTGCCCGATGGCCTTCAAGGGTTCAGGCCTAAGAGGGGGATACTGTCATATCCCGGATTTTCTCCAAGTCCAACTCCGGTCACCACGGCACAACTCCGGTGCAATCTCGCACACTTAGGTATCTCAGTTCCCTGGACTTCCTTATTGTACCTTATATTCTTGCCTCATCACATTCCGTCACTTCTGACATTTGTTCCGTCCCCATCTGTCATTACTTACATCTCCATCTCCGTCGGTCACTACTTACTTCCGTCTCCGTCGGATTCCCTACTTACATCTCCGTCCCTGTCATTTACCCTGAAACACCTTCCGCCCTCCGTATATAAGTTCCTCTGTACTGTAGTTGTAGCTCCAGTCGAATATCAAATTGAACCTCGAATTGAATATCCACCTTCCTCTCCTTGCTCTGACCTCTCAGTCTCCGTCCGACCTCCCTCTTCTTCTCATCCTCCATTACACTTGAACCCTGGCAGTTCTCGTGACCTCCGACCCCTGACCTCCGAGCAAATTTGGGACCCCCGGGTTCAGTAAGGGCACAGCACATATGCTGAAGCCAAGTCCCACTGAGACTCCGCTCCGCACATTGCCAGAGTTACGTCCATTCCTACAGTTCTAACAGGGTGTGGATGAATATGTTTTCGGGAAGTAGCGTAACTTCTTGATTGTCGAAGGAAGTGTCCACTATGTCTTGTTGCAATAGAGTGTCGGCGGGTCCCATTTGTGTTCCAGGTACGGGGGAGAAATGGAGGTCGAAGTCTTGGAGGAATAGCATTCATTGTGCCTGTCTCCTGGAGAGTTTTTGTGGTTCCTTAAAGTATGCTAAATTTTTATGGTTAGTGATGACCGTCACTGGGAGTCCTGTTCCCTGTAAGTAGTGTTTCCATTCTTCTAAGGCACAAATAACTCCTAGGAGCTCTCGGTCATAGATATCATAGTTTTGTTTGGCAGGGGACAGGGTTTTGGAGAGGTAGGCGCAAGGGTGTAGGTCACCATTGCTGTCGTTCTGCATGAGGACTGCTCCTATGGCTATTAGGGATGTGTCAGTAATAACAGTAAAAGCTTTCGTGAAGTCGGGCATTTGGAGAATGGGTTTCTGGGTGAAGGTCTGCTTGATGGCTAAGAAGGCTTCCTCACAGTCTTTGGTCCATTCCCATTTCGCTCCTTTCCTGGTTAGATTGTGTAGTGGTTTTGCCTTGGTGGAGAAGTTGGGGATGAACTTCTGATAGAAGTTGCAAAATCCGATAAATGATTGGACTGCTTTGACCGATCTTGGGGGTTGCCATTCGTCTATGGCCTTTAATTTTACTGGATCCATCTGGATCCGGTCTGCTCGGATGATCATTCTGAGGTATTCCACTTCTGTTAGAGACTGGTCCGATGCTCCGGAACGAACTCTGGAACGATGCGGTTGGACAGAACTTTGCTTCAGCTTATGTGCTGCGCCCTTACTCAATCCGCGTGTCCCAAATTTGCGGAGGTCAGAGTTGTACGAAGAACCATGAAGGATCTAAGTACCAGAGGGTGATCCAAAGAGAAAGGATCAGGAGAGACTCGGAGTTGAGTCAGAGGATTGATGAGGAGTTGATTGAGAGGTAACTCAATTTGATATTTGACTAAAGTACAAAGAGGACAAACTACGGGTTTATATATGGAGGACGGAGACGGATTAGTAATGGAGTTTACTAAGAGATTGGTAAGTGGAACGGAGACAGGAGAAACATAGCCGGAGCAGTGCTACTAAGCGAGCACCGGTATTTGGAGGCATTACAAATCAGAATGGAGAACAGCATAAGAATGGAACTATACTAAAGAGAGAATGTTTGGAGGAACAGAAGTACAGAGTGTGTAAGAATGTGCCGGAGTTGTCGAGAACTGATTGGAGGAATGTCCGGAGGACTGGAGTTGGACTTGGCGAAGATTTGGGATATGACAGTATTCCCCTCTTAGGCCTGAATCCCTGAAGGCCTTCTAGGCGAAGGACAATACGGAGTTCGAAACGGAGTTATGTAAATGGAGGCCTATAAAGTCCAAGTCGGAGGATGGTCAACTCCTTAACTTACAACCATCACCATGTATGCTCCCCTCAACATTAATGCCATCAAAAACTGGTCCAATGTGCAGCTTGCTAAAGATGACAACAACGACAACGCTGTCTGCAAGGCAAAGTTCGATGAGCGTTGGAGGACACGTGCAGAGAAGAAGGTGGCAGAGGAAGCGCAGAGGAAGGCGGAGGAGGAGAAGGCAAGGTGCAAGGCGGAGGAGGCGGCAAAGGAACGTTGCCACAAGGAGGCCGAGGAGGTGGCCAAGAAACGGGTAAGTAAAGACATGTTCAGTATCCTTCATTGCTGACAAACGTAGGCAGAGCAGGTCTGAGCGCAACAGAGTGCGGAGGCCGGACCCTCGGACAAGGGGAAGAAAAGGGTGCGCCAAGAGCCAGAAGAGCCCTGCGCACGATGCGAGGACCAGGGATACGAATGTACTCCAGGGACTGGCAAGTCCAAGGCATGCGTGCCATGCCAAATTGTGAAGGTGAAGTGCAGAGAGGTTGTCTCGGAGGAGACCTCGGAGAAGCCGAAGAAAAAGAAGAGGAAAGCGACGACGAAAGCGGACGGGTTGGAGGAGGTAGGGACCAGCGGGTCCAAGATGGAGGATCAGGGTGTCGACACCCTGACGAAGGTGGTGAAGAGTCTGGCGAGGCGCCTGGACAAGCTGAACACACTCGTAGAGTACCTCATGGAGTTGAAGGTGGAGGAGATTTACGGAGGGGTTTCAGAGTTGGAGGACAAGTTGGAGGACAAGTTGGAGGGTGGCGAGAAGATGGATGAGGACGAGATTACCGAGTTGGAGAAAGAAAGTTCGGA
>JBBPLF010000575.1:0-20935 GCA_038089615.1 Aureoboletus auriporus
GTGGTGGTGGTGGTGGTGACGGTGATGGTCCTCATCCTCGCCGCCATCACGAGCGACTACATCAATCTCCGTAGTGTCGCGCTCGGGATGGTGATGGTGGTGGTGGCACGGGTGGTGGTGGTGGTGGTGGTGCTCGTCGGTCTCAGCGGTCGAACGAGCGACGACGTTGTCGCGGACAGCGAGACGTGGTACGGCCGCCGCAGAGGCAATGCCGAGGAATATGAAAGCGACGAAAGCCTTTGCAAAATGCATGACGAAGAGAGCAGTGGGTAGATGTGAATGAGAGAACAGAAGGTTTTTCGGCTGAAGACCCTAATGTTTTGCTCTGAACATTCGACGCTTTATACGTCCCAGGGAGCTTCCAGGCACAATACAAGGGGAATGAGGGAGTACGGACTCGGACTCAATATCACATACTTACATTTGGTAGGGCGTGAATCGGAGAATAACATCGACTCATCTGTAGGCACGTTTTGTTCGAAAATTTGCAATGCTCCATATGGTGTACCTGTGGAACGGGATTATAGATCACGGCGACCTGGTTCATCAGTATGTTTTGGATGCGCTCAGACATTTCGGAAATGAGGTAAATACCGATTCTTGAGACTTGAGCGTACAATTATACCTATAGGGGTCTACCAAACGTTGATTTAATTGATTCCCGCTACGTTAGTAGTGGGTTTTGTGGGGCGAGCGGATTTTTTGATGTTTTGCAGGTTCCCCTTAACTTGTCAGACTCAGGAATCCCGCATCATGAGGCCTTGAGGTACAAGTCAGCCTTAGCACTAGTAAATCTTCGGCCACTGACAAGCGAGGTGGCATGGCATCTTCTTCACTCAGTCGCTCGTTGTTCCCTCCTCTCCACCCCTTTGTCATTCCCGTTCCGGCGCCACACAGTTCACTGGTCCCGACGGGCACTCTTTCCGGGCCGGATCGCATTAAGCGCTTGCCTGCCAATCTCATCTCACCTTTTCACCCCCTTCTCATCCTTATGCCATAGTTCATGTACCTACTTCAAAATGACACATTGTCCTTCCTTCTGTCCCCGCTCATCAAGCGTCGTCCAAAGGTGGTAGGTGAGGTAAGAGTGTTCTTGGCGGTGGCGTGTAAAGTGCTTCTTCAATGCTCCTCTATTCGCTTCAGCGCGCTCGCGACTTATAAGCCTCCCAAATGACCCTTGCCACTAGGAGAACCATCGGTGACGCTTGAATGTGGATTTCGATCTGGCTCTCACACAATCAGTAACTTTATGACGTTTCAAAGAATGGTCCGCAGATACAGTGTGTTCATGATCAAATGATCATTTACACTCGGGTTCGTCTTCAGGAGGCCAGTCATCAGACCACATTGGTCAATCTGCGCAAATTCGGATGTTTTCAGGTCGCTAAAAGATATCTTGCGCGACCATAGTCTGTTTTGGAGAAATGTGCGTCCACTGAGTCGCTCGAACCTTGTACAGACAAACCTTGTACAGCCAACCGCGATGAGTACGGGAAAAACAAACCGTTGTCCCTTGTTTTGGGCGAACGAACATGCGTCTTTAATGTGCCGGATTACTTGTTATACCTGGCCGCTGTGGTCGATGGTCATGGTGCGTCAGCAGCGTTCAAGTCTATACAGGCTGACTCTGGAGACGACCGATCTTCAGCCTCGACTTTGTCTTCAGGACAACGGACATCGATATATTTGCATCTATCATAGTCTGCATGGACTTTTCCGAACTACTACAGCAAGAAACTTTGTACGACCACCCTCTTCTGGAAAAACGTGCGTCTTCCTCGACCGCGGTGAGTGCGCGGGAAAAACAAACTATTGCCCCCCTTTTTGGAGACGAACATGGACACTTCTTTGATATGCTGGATTACCGCCGACAGTCATGGTGTGTCTTGGACGGATCAGCCCGCTCAGGCTGTTATGCGGAGAATTTTAGTTCCTCATCTGTTGCTGAGAATGAAAACCTGAACACCCTTGATCAAATTCTCGAAGAATCGGACTTTCGAATGAGAACATGCAGAGTGACAGGATGTAAAACTTGGGAGGGGAAACGAGACGACAAGTACTGGCAGCAGCAGACTCTTCTGCCTCTAATAAATTCTAACTTTGCCATAATACTAACTACGTTGTCGATAAAACATTGACTAAGAATCCAAAGTCGATCTCGAGGGTGTGTTTAAACGGACTTAAGGCAACGAAACAAGCACGAGCAATCGGTCTTGGTCTTGGTCTTGACGTTAGGCGGATCCCCCGAGCGATAGGCGAGCTCGCGTTTTCTTGCGGGGGGGGATTCAGAGGACGTGGATGCCAATGCAGCGACGGGTTTCTGCTGCCGTTTATCTTTCTTTTCTGCCATTTCCGTTTGGCGTGTGAAATGACGATGCGCTCAGTGGGACGAGCGTCTTCATCTGCGCTGTTTTGGTCTCTTTACAATGACAATGATAGGAACAAAGTGTATGCGGGCGATAGAGGGAGATCTGAGTCCAGGGTAGTCTGGTCACCAGGCCGTCTATGAGGCAAGCCGGTCACCAGACTGTGTCCGGGCGTCGGGCGAGGCGGCTCTGTATTGTTGCTCGTATCGTTGAGATGTGTAAACGAACCAGCACACGTGCTCGCGATGGGACTCGATGTCTGTACGGGATGGTATACTAGTGCATATATGATTGCATCGAAGTGGACTAGGTGAGATGATGACATACCTTTTGAGACGACAATCCTTTTCTCGTGTACCTTGTATTGTACGAAAGTTCATCGCAAATGCCAAAATACGACAAAGCGGTGTCCCGTGTCCACAGAACTCATATAACCCAAACTAAGAAAAATCGACCGCGAAAGAAGATATGAGCGGCAGAAGAAGCCTAAGCATGCGGAAAGGTAGGCTTCCATACACTACAGCTGGCCAGGTTTATTGAACTCCTGGACAATTCTAGCCCTTGCCTTGCGTCGTAGAATAGGTCCACCCTTGTAACTAGATCTTTCAAATCAGTAGTCTCCGGGCGCATTGGAAGCATTTTTTGGGACGGTGTCAATCGTAGCTGCCTTTTTAGTCGCAATTTGAAATTTGTCAGCTTGTTTGTGCATGGCGTGCATGGCAATCAACCCAACTATACCTGCATAACCTGTAGGTGTGCATTAATTAAAATTCTGGTCTAGGTCTTGTGTCGTTTGGCCTAGGCGGTGCACCCTTTCCTGGAAGGTATTCAGTTCGTTCAAACCAGCAGTCTACGTTAGTTCCTGGACCAGCAGCGTTCCTGCCGGTCTCTGTCCAGGTCTGTTTGTCCAGTAAGAATTCATACCAATTTGGGTAGCTTTCGCACGTGAAATTACTAGAGCATTCAGCGCTCAATGATCGGTTTGAGCCTTCGAGGTGGCTAGTGACTCCCCATACGCATGTTGCTCAGGCTACGACTACTCAAAGGAAAAAGAGCCACGACCAGTAGGAGCCTGTCCATGAATCCTTGGAGGTACGAGCGACTGACCCCAGCGTCAATCAATACCAGATTGGGAAGTGCTGGCCTACAACAATATAGTCATGACCGTACTTCGCGCCGACCTCTACTTACCGACGTCCGTCAATGATGGAGATTAAACGGGTTTGGGTGGGCCCAAATGCTTGACTGGCTTGAAGTCCCAGATCAGTTCCAATACATTTCAAATCTAGATGGATCCTTCCCGTGCCTGCAGCTGTGTAACTTCAATGAGCGACATGTCAAGGTCACTGGACCAGGATTCCCGACCGATTTTTGTAATTATCAACACGTGTTTCTATATGGAAAACATCACATTACGCATGCTCCTGAGAGATTATTTGTTACTTACTTGTCAGTCCGAGGGTCAAACACAGAGAACTTGATTAACTTCGTCCAAATAACGTGCTGCATCATCAAAGATTGGTCACCAATCTCGTCGTTCTGTTCCGACATACGCAACTTCTTTTACACCGTGCGATATTGACGTATGATGGATGGTACCACTTGAGTTAGTAAGACGATGCTTTGACTTCCTAGAACGCTTTAACGCCGCACGTAAGAAGACGAGCGACAACCTTGAAATAACATCGCGTATACATATCAAGCGACATGTTCGACTCGGACTATTCCCTACCTGTGCCAGTGTTTCAAACATCTTAATCTTGCGCGTCATTGCAAACGTGGCCATCCGTGAACGAGAGGAATCCCCCTGTCACATTCACGTCCGGCCCTTTCATTCATCGGTCACTCTCAAGCGGTGGCATGAACAACCTTGGGAAATACCTTGATTCTTGGTGGAAAGGGCTAGGCTGAGGAATTAGGATGCCCCGGACCCTGAGTGGCGTGCAAGGCGGTGGTGGTGGAATTGCTACCTGCAGGTGAGGAGGTCCTGGTTCCGCAAGCCAACCCAGTATATCCGAGGTGCGAGCGTTGTGTATACTTCCAGCCTCTTTCGTCTGTCACACCCACGATAAAATAAATATTTTTGGGGGACACCTTTAGTCTCGGAGTAAATATCGCCGGAAAGACTTGGGAAAGACACTGACATGAGCGGTTTTAGTTCGGCCTGGAATTGCGTAAGGACAGTATTCTGGTTGCTTGTCTCCTCTTCAAAGTGATGTCCACAGACTCCAAGACACAATGCCACGCGTCACCTTGTTTATCGAATCTATCGATAGAGACCATGAGTCTTTAAGAAATTCCTCCATGACCTGATTCTGATTCAAACTGGTACTACAATTTAGTCTCATATCGCATGAACTTGACTGAGAGGATAGTATATACCTGGGATCGTTGGACTACAATGAAAAACATCGGCTTATTAGTGCATCGCAGATGAGACCCAGTATGACTTGTGATGGGGCTCATCCTCGAGTCAACAGTCAGTCAAGCATATTTTCTAGCGCCGCTTTCGCCCATTCAAGTGTCTAACCCCGCGCGCCGCCAGTCACTCGACAATCCTCCCTGAGCCTCGGCAAGGACGACTTGCCGGGGCCTTGATCCTCATCCAGCTCTTTCACCACACTCACCATCTTTCTCCCTCCTTCGACATTGATCACTTCATAACCAGCGCCGAGTGATTGAAATCTGTCTTGATACTTTGACGACATCCTCTTTTGTTATCATCCCACTCTCGACGCCTCTGAGTTTACTGACCATCCTGACCAAAACCCCCCAATGTCGATCAGACCACCGTCACGTTCCCCTATGCTCACGCACACGATTTGAACACCGAGCTCATATTGCCGACTTCCCACGCCGAACCTTTCTCGGCCTAGCGAGCGGGTCTACGCTGACCGAGGTCCACATGCGCTGAAATTCATGGCGAAACTTGGGATCGCGTCGTATCGCGTCGTAGTGGGTTTTGGGCGGTTTAGAAAGTGGTGCGAAATTGGGTGAGCTGCGACTGGACATGGTTGATCTCTGCCATCCCCTGATTGCTTTGATGAAAGCGTGGCGAACGAGCGTTGTGATTCTTGTTGTCCGGACGGCGTTACTAAACATGTGCGGTCCAGGCTCTTAATAGCGAGGCATAGATAAGTTAATAGAAGTTGATTCATGTGGAATAGAGTACAACAATTTAAACGGCTTGTAAGAACCCTTCGGTTCTATCGGTGTATATGTAGTGTAGTCAAACGCCACAAGATCCAGATGACTACTTAATGCGGTTCCATTACCACCGGCGAGCAACGCTGCCTATATTGTTAAACAGACTGGGAGTTCGAAACTAGTATATTCCTTAACTTGTCAATGGGTTGGTGGAGTATACCTGTACATCAATCAGCAGGGATGCAGTCGCGGCCGGTTATACTACTTACGATGATGCACGATGATCAGGATGAACGGTCATATTGTGTGACAGGGCTCCCAGTTCTCTTAGTGACGTGGCGAAGATCGACACTGAGAACGTGCGTGCACACCGCAGGTCACGCAGTAGATGTTTTCAGGAAGCTACATCCGTAAAGTATCATCGGATCGAGGTTCTATTCTTTCTGGTGGCACCTTCGGACAAACAGCCGAAGAACGATCCCTAGGCCTCGCTTTCACCTTGTGCGAAGCCAAGTTCCACAAGCCAAAGGAAAATTTCTACTTACGAACCTGTTACAGCGACTGAGCGTCTTCTGAACAGGGTGGGCCCTGTATGTGACCGCGACATACCCAAGGGTACTTTGTACCTCTCAGTGGTGGAGTCGACAGCTGTGCTACAGCGGCTATCGTGTATTCCATGTGTCACCTGGTCGCTGAAGCTGCCACCCGAGCGAGTAAATCGCGACTGTTTATACCGCCAATATTTGATAGACTGCTGACGCCGGACATATCGTGGGAGAGCCCGAGAACTCCAGCACTGAAACAAGAAAGAGGGCGAAGATCTCGCCGAAGCGATTGGAAGGTATCAGCCGAGTCCTCTTGATTTGGGGTAGGACACCGCTGGCGCGATATGGCAGTTATCATATCGGCTTCAACGTGGACACCGCGGACACGTCTCTCCGTGACTTGTGTGCTTTCGTGAGAGGTGCATGGCCACGGTTGAACGGTTCAGAGTGAATAGGGGTACTGTCGCGGAGAATTTGGCTTTGCAGAACATCCTGGTTATGAAATGATTCTTAGGTCTGCTTGCGTATGATTCCATCATACCTATTCGCTCAGCTTCTTCCCTGGGTTGGAGGTAAACAAGGTGGATTGTTTGTGTTGGGTAGCGCCAACGTAGACGAGAAGTAAATCGTACCCCAAGTTTGGTAGTCTACGAGGGTATCTGAACAAGTGCGATTGCTCGTCGCTGGCAGGTGGGGTGCGCTCACGTCGGTCAAGTTGCGACTTCTAATTGTTCTGGCTAGCGGATAGCATCCTATCGGGAGTATCAGTAAGACAGACCTGAAGAGGCTTTCGCCTACGTGGAAGGCGCCTTCGACTTGCCCATACTGAGAAGGTACGACAGCAACCCATCTTTCACGAATGTCCTTGATGAACGCAATACTACGCAACAGCTTCTTGGTCGCAATCCCGACCTCCAATTAGAACCCATTTCTGAGACTTATATGCAGTCGGACGGGGCAAGACATAGTGCTGCGGAGGATGGTGAGGGAAAGGATCAGCTGTATAAGCTTGGTAGTTGTTACCAAGTACTAAGTACTAAGCAACCAGACTAATGTAAGCAACCATCAACAACACGTCTTTCTTTGATATGCGCCGTGTGTCGAGTCAATTGAGAACGACCACGTACATAGTAAATCTGAAATACTCAAACAAAGATGATGCAGCCAACCCCAGCACCAACTTCCCCTCCGCGTTCACCTGAACCATCATTCGAAGAACCAGTTTACCCAGCACCACCTCAAAACAGAGGCAGCGCCCCTTTTTCGGTCCTTGTAGGTCTCTTTGTGAAACTATCCGCCGAACGCAAGCCAGAACGTCGAAGGCGTCTCCTTGGTGCATGGTTCAACGTATGTCGTTAGTCTCGTCCGTCCTTTCATCAACCTTGACTCTGGTGGGATAGCATTGGAGGGAGCAAGTTGGTCACGACCTTTACCCCGTCCTCCGCCTCATTCTTCCTCAGGCACGTTGTTTCTACATGTACGTTTGCCATGAAGGAATTCTCAGAGTATACACAGAAAGATCGCGAGCGTGCGGTGTACGGCCTAAAGGAGAAGAATCTCGCCAAGACCTACATCAAACTCATTCCACTAGGGACGAAAGACCCAGATGCAATTCGACTCCTCAATTGGAAGAAACCCTTAGGGAAATTCGTACGTATTCCTGTAACTTTGCCATCCACTTTATTCGAGGTTAGTTCTAGTCGGGATCCGGTGATTTCTCCAATGTGCTGTATGAAGTCGTGAGCAAGCGCTCCTCGGTAGTCGACGGGTCGTTGTCTATTGAGGATCTGAACGTCATATTAGACGATCTATCAAAGCACGTTGGCAAACAGTACGCGTGTGGTCCAGTGCCAAGAACAAGAAATTGACATTCCCATGTAGTGACGTACAGTCCACAATTCTCCAACGCGTCTACAATCGTTCCACCGCTGAAGAGCAGAAATGGATTGTACGCATCGTACTCAAAGGTACACCGTTTCATTCAAAGACAGCCAGTGGTGATAATATGATATCAGATATGGTGATATCGGTCAAGGAAACAACTGTGCTCTCCGTGTTTCACACCGACGCCGAAGATTTATTCAACACGTGTTCAGATCTGAAGAAGGTGGCCTGGGAGCTATCGGATCCAACACGTAAACTCAATGCAGAGGTACATTGATGTTACACCCTCACTGGAATTACGGTTTATGTGATTATAGGATAAAGTTATCCAGTTATTCCGATCGTTCGCTCCAATGCTTTGCAAGCGACCTCAACGCAAAATTGAGGAATCGATCAAAGAAATGCAGGGTCGCACGTTTGTCATTGAAGAAAAGCTCGATGGAGAACGCATACAGCTACACAAGCGCGGTAACGAGTATTTCTATTGCTCAAGGTAAGAGCACATCCGGCTGGTCCAATCCATTTCACATTTTTTGTAGGAAAGGAAAGGACTACACCAATCTCTATGGAAAGCACGTCGGAGATGGTGGTCTGACACCGTACATTGATGCAGCATTTGATCATCGGGTTGAAGAGTGCGTGCGTGCAACTGCAAATTGTCGGTTATTCATTGGAATTATAGAATCATCCTGGATGGCGAAATGCTGGTATGGGATCCTGTGTCGGAACGAAATTTACCATTCGGTACTCTGAAAACTGCTGCACTTGGTGAGTTCGACATACTCTTCTTCGAAGAGCATCTTACATGTCGCGTCTAGACAAGTCCAAAGTGGAGCACCATCCAAGACCATGTTGTACGTGACTCGTTTTTTTGTCCGACTCTGTTGATCCACATATCACCTCTTTCAAGTCAAAGTATTCGATCTGCTATTCCTCAATGGCATGTCTCTGCACAAGAAGTCTCTCAAGTTCCGAAAACGAAATTTACGCGCTTGTATTCAAGAAATTTCTGGGAGGATAGAATTCGTAGTCGAGTTTGAAGGTAAAACTGCCAAAGATGTAAGACAGAGAATGGATGAGGTCATGGCTACGAGGGGAGAAGGCCTCATTCTAAAGCACCCGGACTCGGAATACACTCTCAACGGGCGTAACAAGGACTGGATCAAAGTGAAACCAGAGTACATGGTATACACCTCCGTGTATTTTTTGTACTTTTCTCAATGTTCTGCCTTCAGGATGACTTGGGAGAAACTGTTGATGTTCTGGTTGTTGGTAAGCCATATGTCTTTTATGCAGTTCAAACTTGCTAACCGGCGTGCAGCGGGGAATTATGGAACCAGAAAGCGATCAGGTGGTGTGTCTACTCTAATATGCGCCGTGCTGGACGATCGACACGCAGATGACCAAGAGCCAAGGTTAGAGGTTCTGGTCAGAGGTTGTCGTTTATTTCAGTCGATAACGTGTTTTCCAGGTATAGCACCTTTGTACGCATTGGCACAGGTCTAAGCTTTGCGGACTATGCATGGATACGCCAAAAACCTTGGAAAGAGTGGGATCCCAAAAATCCGCCGGATTTCTTACGGACCGCGAAGCGCGCACATGAAGATAAGGGCGATGTTTATATAGAGCCTGCAGAGTACGATTCTAACCTTGTCTGCTTTCATGCCTAACATGCTGGCAGTTCCTTCATACTGAGAATCAAGGCGGCTGAGATAATCAGCACTGGTAATCCACCGACTTGACATCCTTGGTTTTTTGGGGTTGACTTCTCTATAGATCAGTACCACCTTGGTTTCACGATGCGTTTTCCGCGAGCTCTGTCAATTAGAGACGATCTTGGCATCGAGGACTGTATGACTGCATCAGGTCTGTTAGCTTTGTTTGCATACGCCTTCCCATTGACTTGATCGCTTCAGCTGTTCTGGAGACCATGCGTACAGAGCGCAAAAGGAAGATGGGGAAAGATGCAAGGTACAGAGCTCTCGTATTTCATTGCCCGATAAGTATCACATTGGTCACAGCTTCGACGATCGAAAGAAGAAAAGGAAAAAGACAGCTAAGAAGGTTGGGCACGAGGTTCTTCGTAATGTGCACCGACATACCCTTTCTCGCAGCCGACGGTCTTGCCTCAATATCAAGGTCCGAGTGTTGATTCGGTCAAAGTCGAGTCGGAGTTGTTTGAAGGCATGAAGTTCAGTGAGTAAATCGCATGTGCGCGGTCAATGATTTCACTCTGAGACGTTTGAAAGTGGTGTCTGCAGACCCGAAGTCAAAGACTGGCGAACAGGACCGGAAAGAATTGATGAAATTGTACGAACTACATGGTCAGTATTGATGTATCACCCATTACCCCTCAGGATCTATGCAAATGGAGGAAGCTGTGTCCAAGTTGTGACGTCCCAGCACCCTGTACTGGTTGTCTATGGCGGAAATACGATGCGTATGTTGTCGGGTCCCAGAGATGGTGTCATCATTAATCTAACCTGTGTCATACTAGCGTATGACATCAAGTTGTTGGTTAATAAGGGTACAATCGATATCGTTCGGCCTCAATGGGTCCTGGATTGCGTCGCGAGGGATGAATTGATTACTCTCAAGAAAAGGCACTTTCCTATAGATCAAGTTCGTCAAGTTCCGGAAGTTGACGGACTTTACAGATACTTCTTCCATGCATCGGACGACCGACAGATCTCCGCTGAATACAACGAGCCTGATAGCGATGAAGACGACAAAATGGAAGATGAACCGCAGCAACCGTCTCGAGAGAAGGATACAAGTTTCAAGATCCCCAAGACTCCACAGGGCATCGAAGCCAAGGAAGAGCCTGAAGAAGATGTCGATCCAGCTCTCGCGGACTGGTTGAGGGTGGATGCCGCAAAACAAACAGCCATCGATGATAGCGAGACAGAACCCGAGAGCGACGTCGATTCCGTGAATGATGACATCGGTAAAGACACTGACGAATGGATAGAAGTACAACCGAGTGGCAGTGAGACCCTTCGATCATTTCAATCTTTGGTAAGTCTCCCATGCCCACCCCGCAGCGAGTCGTTGACGTTTCTTGAACGAGTAGTCTCTATCTGAGGACGGAGTGCCAGTACCGGTGAGCATTATTTTTTGTTCTCTGATTTCGTTGGTGATGATGATGAGCAGCCCGAGGATGTCGTCATGGGCGAAGCCTCGGAATGTGAATACGACACCAACTTGATATTCAAGCACTTGTACATATGAATGATTCCCTCATGACCGTATTCCTGGCTCACCAAATGTAGGTGCTTCTACATGGATTCTCCCGAGAATGCACGTAAGAATGAGATGATTGTGAACACGAAATACGAGAAAGATATTTCCAATCAGTGCGCTTCATTAATATGCTGCTAGAACGAACGAGAGCTCATATAGACGTAAGATTTGTCAAGATGTCCCAGAATATCGAAGAAAACGGGGGCAAGATTGTTGATCTCGGCAATCCCAAGCTAACGCACGTTGTGCTCGACAAACGAGATGTGTCTCGCAGACTGGTCCTCATCCAACTCACCTCAAAGTAAGATGGTGACTTGTACGCATCACCTCAAACTGACGAGTTGTAGCCCTAAACGGCGCCGCCTTGTTATATCGGACTACATACGAGCATGCTTAGACGAAGAGACGTTACTTGACGAGGAGGGTATGTCGATTCTCAATGCGTTCTCCAAACGAGGTCTCACGATTGTCGTGCCAGAATTTGCGCCTTGATTTATGTGGTTACATTGTTGAGTGTGTCTTGGAGGGAGATGCCTGAAAGTTTGTACAAAGTCTGTGTATACGTGAATCACATTGTGGGAGTTATAAATGTGTGTAGTGTACGATATAGTATTGGAACAGTGTGGTCTATGGACAATTAAATTGAAGAGTTTCATCCGTAAAAAAAGTAGATGATCAACTGTTTACTTGAGCCTTGTAAACGTATGGTCACAAAAGGGAACCGTCAATGTGCATGGGGCCAATTTCTGTGGCATTCATCCTCGGTAGAAGCGACATCCATCTCTTCTCCTTGATCTCGAGACCCTTGGTTCCAAAGTACCTTTCGCTTTCGAAACTCCATTCATCGAGAGCACGCACCCACTGACCCAGACCATCGCAATACTCCTTGACTTGCGAGTTCAAAGGTTCTTCCCACTGCGGAAGAGCTGATCGGGCGGCATGGAACCTGTCTGCGGCGCGGAAAAGGAAGTCTTCGACCCACAGCATAGCACCATTCACATCGGTATGGTGCTCATGCATCACACATGTAATTATGTTGTGAAGGTCATCTCCCCGAAGTTGCTCCATGTTATAAGAGAAGATGTCCTTGAAAGCAGCCACATCAGTATTTTTAACACGTATGATCATTTCATGGATACCACTGACATTAGAGAAAGCGACCATGTCAACACCTGCCAGGATCATCTCCTGAATGCCAGGGTGTGCCATCACATCATCAGGGATATCAAATCCTAGCTCATATATGGAAAACGAAGGCCTCACACCGCTGGTACGGCGTCGTGCATCGATATAGTTTTTGATATCAAGGATGCGGCCATCCCTTTTGTCGATGGACTCCTGGACAACACTCTCTAGGTATTCATCCATTATCTGGATGAGCCTCTTCTGCGAGACTGCTGTGGCGTTCTGCATGGTCCGGGCCCAGAACCTATTGTCAAGTGAGGATCATGTTTTTTTAAAAAAGGCCAGTAATGTACTTACTGGCGAGCTATTTCCCCTCCAACCCACTCTCCTTTCGGACGTGGTGCATACGGATTCCGGAAAGCGTCCATTATCGCTTCCTTTTGCGCACGGACGTCGGAGGGGGTGGACCTATCAGAATACTCGTCGAACATGAAGACCACATGCATGAGATCACAACCAGCTCTCGCGTGCTCTGGGTAAACAATTCAGCATATAAACTAATAAATGCACCCGTGGCGACTTTACCTTTGCTCGCTTTTGGATAAGCTAGACATGCGAGGAGGTCTGTAAACGAAATAAGTACGTGGATAGGCTATAAAGAGAACGCACTCACTAAAGTCGCAGCGATTAAAGGCATCCTGTGCTTTGGAACTGAAAGCTCGGAAGCTCGTTATCCATGCATCGGCCTCCTTCTTGAGCTCGGCGTAATGTGGGTTAATCTGTCGAGGCCATGGCCATCTGCCAAGTATGTTCGGAATGAATATTCTCGTGGGTCTGTCATGTCTATCAAAGCATTTCCCGAGGGAATACTTTCCCTCTGGCTGCAGTATGATGGATGTATTTGTGGTGTTTTTGCGCCTCCTGGAAATCAGGAGAAAAACACCAGAGAAGGCGAAGGAGATAAACAAACTTAGAAGGGTATTGAGAGAAAGTGGGGCTTCCATGCTGATGTCCATCGGGAATTGTTTCATGGGTTTATATTCGCCACTAGTACGGTCCTATGTTTGTCGGAACGTTGAAGGCTCAAGCTATGCCAGTGTATGTATGTCATAATGACGTTGTCATTATACTATATAGTATCGTTAACGCGATGGGAACGTTGAAGCGGTGGTGAAAGCCATAGAATGGAACCAGTCGATTTGATATACTTACCGAACCGGATAGTATCCCTGCTCCCCCGGTTGCGATATTAAAGGCTTGCCTGAAAAGAATGACCGGTCACCACTTCGCCCGGTCACCATTTTGAGGCAGTATATCTGCAAAGCAGGATATCACGTTAACATTCGACGACATTTTCGTAGCACATTTGAGAGCTGTGATTGGAGGACATCCTTTTCGTAATACCATAAAGTATACGTGGACTTTTGCCTTGCCTGTCAGCCGCTTCGGTGGACAAATTCTAAGATGCATCCTCGTTTAGCGCATTTCAGTTTGTCGATGGCGGTGTTTAAGTTTAGTTTAATTTATGTAATTTTGACTTTGGGTCCTCCTGGGGTCCCCCCTCAGGTTTCCGCAGTTAGTGTCTGATACTTTAACATTGCACGCCTCTTGTGTAACTTGCAGTGGTTTTCATACTCAACTCTCATCGACAAACTGAAATGCGCTAAACGAGGATGCATCTTAGAATTTGTCCACCGAAGCGGCTGACAGGCAAGCAAAAGCCCACGTATACTTTACGGTATTACGAAAAGGATGTCCTCCAATCACAGCTCTCAAATGTGCTACGAAAATGTCGTCGAATGTTAACGTGATATCCTGCTTTGCAGATGCTGTTCGCAAGGAGTGCACAGCAATCCGTTCTACCTAATGCTACACCGAATTCGATCTCCTGTACCCACTTTAACTGTATCTTCCAGATTCGGACCTTCATGAAAGGAAAGGACAACTAGTTGGTTATCCCACTTGCGGTGTTCAAACCTCCACCACCGACGAGTACGTAGTTACAGTACTTAAACCTTCGAAAATATTCAAGATGAAATGAAATTGATATGATAAAGTCAGGGCAAAGAATGGAAGCGACAACAAACGAAAGCGCATCAACGAGGAAATAACTGTATCCTTAAAAATGAACCAGAATCTCTCTCTTCTCTCGTCATAATACCTCCAACACAGCCGTTTGAATGTCCTTTGAAGATGTGATCTGCCGTGGTTGGACGATAATTTCGTGCTCGGCAGCGACCCGCCTGAATTTTCCATTGGACGTTTGTTGGAACAACAGCGCACTGAAAGGTTGTTCGAGGCGAACGACAAGCCGTAGCGCTCGAGTATAGTCATCCAATCGATTCAACTGGCTTGCAATCGATGATAAAGATGGTAAACGTGAAGTGCGAGACCGGATGGATTCCACACTAATGATCATGGGCGTAGTACGCACGCCAGAAACACTGCTGGAATCCACATCCAAGGCAGAGTTGAAGTCGACATCCGAGTCTGATTCATTGATGTCTGTTTCGGAATCGTCCTCCCAAGGGAGTTCACCAAGCGTCTCAGTGCGATCCAGGAGGTTACAAATCCATGGATGTACGAAGAATAACTTGCGTGGTTCGGAAAGCGAGATGATACCGCTGGTCTGGAATGCCACTTCTTCGAGAACGGAGGTCTTGGCGTAATATTTGTTGTCTTCGTGGTAACGTAGTTTCTTGACAGGAAATAGGACACATGGGATATGTAATCGACGATAAGCACCGATCGCAGCTGGCAGACGAGTGATTCGGTCATGGATTGTCATTACCTCCTGCTGGGGTAACGTGGTCCGGAGTGTGGCGATCCGTGTCTCCATTTTGTTCTCCGTCATCGCCGGCGGCATGGACAGCGATTGCGTGTAAGCGGAGATAGAAGCGGGCAAACAACTGTTGAAACTGGAGGACTTCCCGGCCCAGGCGAGGACGTCCATTTCACCCGAACGAGTCAAAACCTCCTCCAAGAGGTGGCCGAGGGCTGCTTCTCCTTCGCCATAGTTTGGGGTGAGATCGCTGCTGAAAATGCCGATCAGGGAGTATACCGCGTCTTCTTCGATTGTTGCGGTGCGTGTAGACGCTAAGCGGAGTACATCACGAACTCCCAGAGCGCCCGGATAAAAACCGGTGATGACTTCAGGAGCAACTCCGAGAGCGTTCGCCAGCTCCTGCACAATCAAGGGAGACCCCTTGTGGTTGGTACGAGCGTCGCTGAGGTAGGGTTTCCATTCGCTATCGTAAAAACGAATGACCTTGGATGCAAGGAGTTCTAAGAGCGTCCATGCTCGTGTCATCCATAAGCTACTCGCGAGGTCACCAGACTGAGACGGAGATGTTACGCCAACAAGGAGAGCGAATGTAGCCGCGGATTCTTCATACCACTGGTACATGGAAACGAGCGACCGGTTTAATAAGGTGCTGGTATTCTTGTTTATGCAGCATGTATCGCTCCATGCCCAGCGATAACCGTCATCACGAACTATTTCGCAGAATTTGCGTAACTTGTCGTTCAGGGGTGACGGAGGTAAAACCCATACTGATTTTACCATATTAACTTCTTGGAACGATGGTTCTTTCCCTTCCCACGTGTGAGAAAACATAACGTATCGGAAATATCCAGAAACGACTTGGAGGATGTAATTTTCATCCAATTCCTCTGTCATGGAAGAAACCAGCTCCTTGAAAGCTGGATCGGCTTTAAATATACGGGTTCGTTCGGGTCCGTCACAGAGAAGACCGGTTTTAATGTCGATGAGTACAAGAGGACAGATCTTGAAGGTCTCATAGATTGCGGTATCGATGGCGGCGGTTGTAACCGAGGGTGACACATAATTGTTGCGCTGTCCTATGGAGCACGTCAATAACTGGTCAACGGTTTAGTTGTAAAAAGGACTTACGACGGATGTCCTTGTCGAGGGAGTTCTCGATCACTGAAAGCATCTTGGCGAACGCATCGACAGCTTCATCAAACCGCTGGGCGCCATGGAGTGCTGCGTGCTTTCTCTGGTAACCCCAAGGGCATGCAGGGTCAAGCACAATAGCCTTGCGGGTCGGGTCGTCAAAACTAAAACAGTCGCGAGATGAAGAATTATACCTCAGTCGCGTCGCTGATAGCATCCTCCCATAAACCCTTCATCGCTCGTACATTGCTTCGTTTAAGATATAGCTTTTGAGCAGCTGGAGGATTAAGGGACAACGCGACCGAGTATTGTTCAATGGCTTCCTCGTGTGTCTGAGAGTGTGTTAAAGCATCACCCATGCTCTCAAATGCTGCCACACATCTTCCGGTGAACTCTGACGAGGCGTGTGAGACTGTACATCAACTCAACGTGGAAAAAGATGGCTAACCAGTAACCCAGGAGGCTTCCCCACTTTCTCGGATATTTTCAGCTAATGTGTTGACCGTCTCAAGAAGCACTTCTGCAGCCTCCTTCATACGACCGATGGTGTGTAATGCTTCGCATAGTTTTCTTCGAACTGAAAGAGCAAGTCCGTCGAATTTCCACCCAAAAATCTTTCAGACAAGATCAGCATGCACTATGACGATGTCGAGTGGTGACCGCTCACCAGCGAAATAGTCCTCAAGTGAGAAGTAGTCTGAAAGGGCGGTTGAAGTTGTGCACGTTTGAATAACTTTATCGCACCCTCGTAGTCACCGTCTTTCATGACACGGTCTCCGAGGAGGACCAACATTTGTGCCTTAGAATAAAATTAGCGGTACATCCTCGCGGCCGAACCGCATTCGGAGCATACCTGAACAGTATAGAGAGTCAACTTGTCATTCGCCGTATTGACGAGGTCGTGGATGCGCGCCATCGCATCATCCCGGTGTCCGGTCTCAAACTGGATGATTGACTAGATGAAATCTACAGATGAGTGACATTAGACATCCAACACGAGGACACATACACGAATTAGCAATAGGAACACAATTTCCTCGGGCTTACAATGCATGAATGCAAGGTCGAGGGCACGAAGCCCTGCCTGATATTCTCCTTGACCAACAAGTGCAATGGCCTTCGCAACGTGACCTATGACAGACGGCTGAACTTCGAGGGACTTAACACGGACGTGCGTGAGTACAAGTATTAGAAAACGCAGGAGCAACTACCTGTAGAGCGTCATCCAAAGCTGCAGTCCAATCTCGCAAACGGGCACGTATAAGCGCACGGTTCGCCAAAGAATGATGGTTAGGGCACGAAAATTGTGCTATTTTTTCCGTGACGACCGTCTCAGCCTTCTTCCAATCGTCTTTCATCCACAGTTCACATATTGGGCCAGTGAGATGTAACAGCGCTACCTGAGGACATGAAAATCAGATCGCGGTCGAAAACGATAGATTGGTAATCTCACGAACCTCAGATCTACTAGCAGGAACAAGACGGGAGGACTCAGGAAGAATATTCTGCAAGCTCCAAACAACAATTTTGCTGCCGGTCCTTCCACTGCTCACAAGACAGTTGCTATCAGAAGAGAGAGCAATAGACTGCACGGACCCCGGGTGGGTGATAATAGGACCAAGCTGGGATTGGGTGGAAGTATCCCAGAAAGAAATGGAGGAAGCCGCGGAAGCTGCAATATATTTTCCACCATTTGACAGGGCAATTGATGCCGGCTGGCAGCTGCTGTGGATTGGCCACTTCGACAGCAAGGACCCGGAGGACGAGTCAAAACACTGGATGTTCCCATCATGCGATACGGCAAAAAGTTGTCGGTCATCACTTGACCAAGCGAGTGGAACAGTTGGCTCGTTTCCACTTGAGCTGAGCATAACTGGGATGTTGACAAGCAAGCGTCCATCTTGAGTGTCGCGAATACTGACAGAATGCTGAGAGTAGGGGGAAGTAACAACACGACTACCGTTGTTGGAGAACTTGAGAGCCACCAAAGCGGTACCAGAACTCGCCTGTATGAGATCCACAAGGAACTGACCAGTCGTTATATCCCAGATGGAGGCCGCACCGTCATATGAAGCCGTTCCGACGTTCCTCGAATCAGGTGAGATGTCGACAGCCACGACCCAGTAAGTGTGACCCTTGATTTCAATCACTTTTTTATGTGTCATCGTGTCCCATACCGTCACCAACCCGCCTTTTGTGCCACATACGATGCGTTGGCCATCGTTGGACACAGCAATGGTGAGGACACCATCCCCGCACACTGCCGTGCCCACCGCCTGTCTACCGTCCTTGACATCCCAATATCGAAGGGCGCCCTCATCTCCACCGCTTACAAACCGCTTCTCATCCTGCAGGAAAGCAATAGAGTTTATGGGGCTGCAGTCGTCGATTTCGATGATTTTGTGACCATCTTGTAAATGATTAACAGGAAGTATACCATACGTATCCAACGGTTCGTACTCACCAGACACTGTCGACAGCATGCTCGGCAAGCTGATGCAGTCGCAAAAACACCCCCAAGAAGTTCGGACGAAGCGTTCGAACTTGAAGGCAGCGCAACTTTCGTCTTGAACGTTGAAGTTCTGGGGCGGCCCTGAACATCGATGTAAACTCCGACGAGTCAGCGTACCACTGGCACTGGCAAACCTGGTAATGAATTAATTAATGACGTTGATTCTGAAACACTGCACAGACAAAGTAGGTACCATTGGTGGTTCAGAACACAGCGACAACTTGAACGCATCCGAATTTTTGCATACTGAATTGTGGAAGATTGAGCGTCAGCTGAATCTGGTAAATGATTCAAAACTTCACGAAAATGAACTGCATTGAATAACTCAGAGTAATGATATAATAACTCATATACTACAAGGTTGAGATGAAAACTGATCGGTTTATCCGGTGAATGTCCCCCCATCTCCCTTCTGGAAATGCTCTAGCCAAGACCGCCGCGCGAGAGCTGATCAGTATAAATGATCTATAATGAAAATTTAAATGGTTGTCAATGCATGATACTCGTGCAGGACTGACTTTTACACAATTCCTGACATTTGGCTGTTAGGCGACATGGAGATGGTAATTACTGAGAGTGAAAGAGGTGCTATATGACTTATGAGAGCGGACTCAAGTACTCGACTTGAAGCACTGAGACCGCGATCACAAGGAATCACGTGACTGTAATCCTAGGGTACGTAAGAACATCGGCAATTTGCGATTGGATGAAGCAGAAATGCCGCACTTGGTATCCTCCCTTCTTTCTTTCTCCCTTACCCGCCGACTCGCCTTTTTCCTTGACTCACCACAGTTGGCCCTTTCCAGCGTTCCTCCAGTCGTTCTCGACGCATCTTGGTATTCTCATTCTCCCTAGTCTAGGTGACACGAGGCAACACAAGTGGGAGCGTAGTTCTCGGAACACTTGTGCTGCGTCGTGCCATCAATCGTTCCCCCTCACCCGATACCTGAGTCCAAACGACTGTCTCTTCAATCGCCTCGTCACAGTTTCCCACTCGTTCCTTGACAATCCACGCTCTCCGCGTCATCGATCACTTCATCACCGCAAATTTGCCTCTGTTCAACTGAGCTCTCTGTCGGCTTCTCAAGCACTGTCACCTGACTTTACGTATCGGTGCCACAGCCACTGCGATGGGCGCTAGTACTTGATGCCTCAGGACCACACAGACCGATCTGTCGGACACATGTTTTATTCAGGTACTATCCTTCAAATTTCGCCATGATCCGATTATACCTCGGCTATGGTGAGTGAGATTGCGCCGGAATTGAGCTGACACGACTCGTTCCTGGCTTCTCATGTCCACTAATTTCTAATTATATCATTTCCATTTGTAAGTACAAATCGGAGGAGTTCGGATGTTAGTGTCAACTATTTTGTCACTCCCTGTCTCCGCTATCTGACGGTTCCCATGCTCTTGGTTATTGTCGGCGCTAACACGGACTCCTAATAATAGCACAATGGAGATGGTTAAACTTACACTTTGAAAATACAGATTACCTATCTTCAAAACTTGGCGTCTTTCATGCCCTGGTGCCATTGCTGGAGACTGCATAGGGTTCGCGTTTGCCAATTTGGGGCATTTTCCTGGTTATTGGTGCGCTCGAGAGTTGCATTGGAGGGCCAAGTTTCCATGTCGCTGATTTCATACTGTTGATCAATTATTATAATGGCGAGAACATGTTGTCGAGCAGGACTAGCTCTGACAAGGAGGTTAATCCTAGTGATGCCTGGGTGCAAGCAACCCATTTCTCCTTTTCACGTGTTCTCACGATATTACATGTGGAGTAACTGTGGTCATCCAGTCGACTTTCTTGCACGGCCTCATGTTGACTGTCATTTAGGTATTTTGTTTCTGTGCATGTTGTATCTCTTCATGGGAGGGTGCGTAGGACGTATAATGGTGCACATACTCTCTCCATGAATTGGTGTTGGAGAAGTTTTGTTTGGACGCTTAGGCCGTTAGCACATCTAGTGGTCCTTGTCGCCGTGTTTATGTACTTCTTGAGGATCGTTTGACGTGTGCGTCTGGCCTCGTATGAGGTGTACTTGTCGAACTTATTGTTCAGCTGATTTGACGGAATTCTAGTACTAAAGAAGTTTATGGAGATCAATACTACAAGTGGTTGAGATACTGGTGTACTAAGATCTGGAACGAGTTTTCTGAACCTCACTGTCCGGAAACACCACTAACTTGACA